>CABFVZ010004183.1:19365-54834 GCA_902151445.1 Timema monikensis
GGGGTTCCCATATTTTGAGAACCTTTCACGAAAACAGTTGGCTGTGTGACTTTGGGAGATACGCTGTGATCTAAGTTTTATTGATTGAGCCAAGCAAGGTTCTGTTTTAACTTGACTACTTGCCATTTAGTTGGTCCGATGTCTGGATGTTTATTCTGCGATTACTACCAAATATGACATTCAATTATAACAAAATTTGGCAGGAAAGTTCTCTAATCCTAGGCCGAACAACGTATTTATATGGTTTTGTGAACTGAATATCCATTTCAAGATGGCGATCACCCAAAAATTGTTTTATTTATTAGCTCATTCCAAGTGACTTAAGTTTAAAATTCTAAGTAGTTGATCGATCACCTCAAGCAAATTTATTAGAATTTTGACATATATTGTGAGACTGGCGTCTTAAACCATGTGAGCAATGGTATATATATATATATATTAACAAGACGTACTATTAATTTTTTTTTTTTGGACAGTTGGAAAATGTCCAATAAAACCCACAACTCAAACCCAAGGAAATTTTAAATTAAATATTTCACTAGAAATCCAAGATAAATAATTTTTACAAAGATTAAACTTAAGAATGCAGAAATGATAGAAAAAAAGACATAAATTTTAACATAAAGAACATACCATCATTTTTTTGATGATATGGAGCGAAGTAGTTAATTAACTACTAGTAGTATTATATTGAGCTCCTATTTGTATCAACGTTAAAGCAAAGAGAGGTATAGGGAGGTGCAATGCAATATTTACGGTTAGTACTGGTTTGTCTCTGATGTTAGCTATGTTCAGAATTAAAGTAGGCTGACATCACATCACTAATTATTTATTTGTAATATTTATTCAGTGAAATTTTATCTTGAAGTGACATAAAAAATAAGGAATTTAAGATATTTTGCTCATATATTACTATTTTTTTTTAAATTAAAAAATCATCTGTTGTTGGGTGAAATAATGGAAATCGAGTTGTTTTTACATTGTAATAATAATCTTATCTGTCTGACATTTCAAAAAGTTCTAACTTTATTTAAGTTCATAAATTCATACGCCAAAATATTTGTCTAAAGCTGTCACTTTTGATAGAAGGTTACACTTTTTAAAGATTTTATCATAAATTTGAAGACAATTTAGCAATTCTAATTACCCCACACATAAATTTTATATCTTCTAAGGGTCCCGATTTTGTCATATGCTTTGAATGTCTATATTTAAAAAAAATGAACTAAACAAGTGATTTTGAAATTTAATCATATTACAATAAATATAAATATCATTCAGACATATGGCCACGTGGGTAAAGGTGTCAGTCTTGAATACTCAAGCTCAGAGATCGCAAACTCACGGCCCGCGAGACAAAACTGACCAGCTCGCATGTCTGCAATACTTTTACAGGTCTGTGGTCATTACAAAAAAAGTTTCCATTTTAATGATAAGATACTTGACTTGCATGATAAACACGCATCAGTAAAAACTTGACGTGTTGGTAGACCACCTGTACCTTGTACATTAGGTTATGATGAGGAGACATGACCAATCATATGTGAAATTTAAACGAGAGTCGAAAATCTAGCCACTTACAGGCAACATAAATTTTGAGGAGTATAAACGTCTGCGTAATAAATGTATCCAGGCCATTAAGAAAGCTAAAATGGACTTTTCCCTTTCACTCTCAAATACTATCCGAGCCCCCAAAAAACTATGGAGGAAACTGCGGAGGATGGGAGTGGGGAAAACACTACCCAAAAACACTCATATATACATCAGTTCCAATAAACTCAATAAAGAGTTTCTTCACATTCCTGATTTAACCAACAAGATAGCTAAAATACAAACTACAAAAGACATTTATGCCTACAATGCAAGTAATTATAATGATTACAGAATCTTTTACTTTGCCCATTTGACTCATCGTGAGGTATACAAATTAATAATGAGAATAAAATCGAAAGCACAAGGTATAGACAAATTTCAATATTTTTAATACAAACAATGTTAAGAAATGTTATATCATCAATAACTGACTTATTCAACTTCTCACTCATGACTGGACAGTATCCCGCACTTTGGAAACTCACACTTATTACACCTGTACCTAAAAAAGGACTAGCAAAAGACTTACATGGCTTTACCCCTATAAGTATACTTCCGTCTCTTTCTAAGACACTAGAATTCCTAGTGCATCAACAAATTTACCGACACATTAATAAACACAATTTGTTAACTGCCTATCAATCAGGATTCAGATAATATCATAGTACATGTACTGCGTTAATAAATGCCACGAACGATTTTAGACTAGCCATAGATAAGCGCGAGCTAACACTTATTATACTATTAGATTTTTCATAAGCTTTTTATACTGTGGGTTTTAAAATTCTATTAGCAAAATTGCATGTATTATTTAATTTCTCCCCAGGCAGTATAAAGTGGATGAGGTCATATTTGCATGGTCACCAGAAAAGTGTTATGATAGGCAACACGTTCTCAACATGACCACCAGCAAAGTGTTATGATAGGCAACACGTTCTCAACATGGCGCCCAGCAAAGGCAACACGTTCTCAAAATGGTCGCCAGCAAAGTGTTATGATAGGCAACACGTTCTCAACATTGTCGCCAGCAAAGTGTTATGATAGGCAACACGTTCTCAACATGACCACCAGCAAAGTGTTTTGATAGGCAACACGTTCTCAACATGACCACCAGCAAAGTGTTATGATAGGCAACACGTTCTCAACATTGTCGCCAGCAAAGTGTTATGATAGGCAACACGTTCTCAACATGGTCGCCAGCAAAGTGTTATGATAGGTAACACGTTCTCAACACGGCGCCCAGTTGAGGCTGCTGGTCCACAGGGCTCACTTTTAGGGACATTGATTTTTTTTATATATGGGAACGATACCACTTCCTCAATGTCATACTGTAAATATCACATGTATGCAGACGACCTTCAAATATATATTTCCACTGACCGTTCTTCAATAAATACAGCCATACAACGAGTAAATATTGACCTAGCTACAATAAATGCTTGGTCTGAAAAAAATGGACTTAAATTGAACCCTAATAAAACTCAAGCCATTCTTATAGGAACAAGCAGACTACTACTGAATGTGGACCATTCACTACTAACTTAAGATTAGGAGTAGTCACAGTACAACTGACAACAATAGACTAATAACCTTGGTGTGATTATCGATGGAAATCTTAATCGGCCAAATTAGGTAACTTCTATTTACAAGAAAGTGTATGCCTGATTACATTCACCGAGAAGACTAAAGAATATTCTCTCAGAAAATGTACGAATTATCCTTGTCCAGAGCTTAATAATTCCACACTTTTACTACTATGACGTAGTATACAATGTCTTAAGAGATGATCTAGCAGAAAGACTACAACGACTGCAAAACACATGTGTTCGATACATATTTAACTTAAAACAGCATGACCATATTTCTAAGTACTGGTATTTTAATAAACTGGATTGGTTAAGACTAAGTGATTGGTGAAGGCTACACTTATTAGTATTGCTTCACAAAATATTATCAACATCTCAGCCTCAATATCTATCCTCACAGTTCCTATTTCTGAAAGATAAACATAGCCGAGCTACTAGATCAGAATCCACTCTACAGATGTATGTAGACATACATAGATCTCAAACATATGCTCGTTCTTTCACAGGCTTGGAACAAACTAGATAACTCTACTCATCATCTATAATCTAGACTCCCCTTCAAGTGCGCGGTTAAACAATCTATATTGTCTAATAAACTAAACTGAGTTCTTGAAACTACTTGAGCTTTAAATGAGTGTTTGAATGAGCGTGCGAATGGTTTTTTACTTATTTGAATATTCCTTTATTAAAATTTGTTTGCTTTTCAATAAATGTAATATTGTATGTTGTATTCAACGCTGGTTAAGTGGAAAAGAAGGCTAACGCCTTAACTTCACCGAATAAATAAAGGCCATTATTATTATTATTATTATTATTATTATTATTATTATTATCATTATTATATCAAAGCATGCATTCAGTGACCCTCTTCAGTGGTCTCGTGGTCTAACGCACTAATCTCGTGTTGGACTAGACTGCCGAAGATGGAGAGATCGGGGTTCAATCCCGGTCAGATGCACTGAGGGTTTTCCCTAAATAGTTTTCAACTCTCCCTCCGTGTGAACGCGGGTACACTTTCTCTAAATTAATCCTTCCTAATCCCTAACCAATTAGTGTAACTATTATATAGGTGTATAACCTGAACAGGTGGTAAGACGCGGTGCTAGAAACAAGTCAGTGCCCACTTGACTGTTTAGCTGTGTATTTTCAAACCTCTCTTTGTTATTGAACTGTATTGTTTGGCAGGTGGAAGGAAAGGTGTTCTTTTCTATCACTTTAAATACTTAACAGTGTGCATTTCTATTTTTATAGTCTTAACAAATTCTGCTTCAAGTATTTCACTGGCACACATACACATTTCGGAAAAATGTAAGCTTTAAAATATTTTATCTGTACATTTGATTAGTTTAAATATTTAACATAAAATTTCTAGTAAATACTACCTTCAGTGGTTACGTGGAATAAACTTAGTTCTTGTATTCTCTGGTTTGTTAGTAGCAGGAAAGCCGAGGTTCAAATCCCAACTGGATATACTGAGGGTGGTTTTCATATATTGTTTTCCCCTCTACCTCCAAGTAAATTGGTGTGGATTTAACCTAAAGTATTGTATCATCCCCATCTCTGACGTACTCATTAACGTGATTCAAATGTGGACAAGGAGTAAAACACAATGCAAAAAAATAAATAAAAAGCTAACACGATTCCAAAGACTGCGGCCCGCAACACTCCCCGGGTTTGTGAATATAACCCTTCGAATAATTTGGTTTTGAAACCAGTGTTCTAGCTTATTGATGGGGAGCTCAGGGTTTGAATCCTGACTCGGTGAACCAAGTTTATAAAAAAAAGTTTCCCACTCTACCTATACCTAAATACGGGTGCATTTCCTCTAACTATTCCTTACTCATACCTATCCCATTAGTGCTTTTACAAAACGTAGCATATCCATTGTGTACTATTTTGAAAAGTTTGTTTTAAAGTTGACCTTTATATTCCAACTTTCCCAATTATTTATAAACAATCAAATATATGTACTAGGTGACCTGGTGGTCTAGGGGTAAGGTGTCAGTCAGACTTCTGTGCTAAGGGTCCAGGGCTCAATCCTCGGTCCCGCCACAGATTTATCTGATTACCAAACTCTTCCTTCACCTCTGACAAGACATCTAGTGAATGTCTGGAATGCCAGGACTCCCTCGTGGTTCGGATTCCACGTTAAACTGCAGGTCCTTCATTTCATCTCACAATCACCCTACCATTACACATTAGCGTAAGTGGATATAACCCTAAAGGGTAATAATAATAATAATAATAATAATAATACATATTTGTAGTAGTAGGCTACACTACCGGTACGTTGGCATGCAATAAACATACATTATTGTTGAATTATTTACGAACTAAATAAGAGCACAAAATGAGTTTTGAAAAAGTTCTCCTCAAAAATGTGGAACGCAAATAAAAATTAATAACTTTAGCTTATTTGAGGAATTTTTTTCTATCTCCGCGTCTTACTACCCTTTCTGGTTCTACGCTTATGTACTGATTATTATAATAGTTTTAGGGATTAGTAAGCTTATATTTATAGAATGTATACCTGCATTTGTGTGGAGAGAGAGAAAGAGAGTGTAAAACCAGTTTGTAAATAAACCCACAGAACACCCGACCGAGATTCGAACCTCATATCTCCATCATTGGCAGTCTAGTATACTGCAAGAGTAGCGCCTTAGACCATGCATCCACAAAAGTGGGTTCGAGGTAATTAGCGTGCACTTTCTGAATCTATTGAGTGTATAATTACATGACTTATAAATAGCTTAAATCTAAAACCGACCCAACCCCTCAGCGCCGGCTGTTAATACATGTTTGAGAAACGGGAGATCCACATTGCTCCAGTGATACCTTGTTCGGTTGCTTCCACATTGCTCCAGTGATACCTTGTTCGGTTGCTTCCAGGTTGCTCCTGTGATACCTTGTTCGGTTGCTTCCACATTGCTCCAGTGATACCTTGTTCGGTTGCTTCCACATTGCTCCAGTGATACCTTGTTCGGTTGCTTCCAGGTTGCTCCAGTGATACCTTGTTCGGTTGCTTCCACATTGCTCCAGTGATACCTTGTTCGGTTGCTTCCAGATTGCTCCAGTGATACCTTGTTCGTTTGCTTCCAGGTTGCGAACAGTCTTGATTGTGAACCAGTAAAAGAACAACTAGCGAGAATTCCTACGTGAGGGTGGCAACATGGGTGGCAGCACCCACCAGCTACCTGGGTTTCCCTCTAACATATATTAGCCTGACCTAATATAACCTAAATTAATAACAACCTAGAAATACTCATTTATGTAATTTAGTTAAAATTAGACTGACAATGCTGAAAGACTGTTAGGTACCCGTGGGCCACCCCTATTGTGAGTTAGGGATAGAATGGCATAGCAAGCGAGGCTTATCCGTAATCTGGTCTCCACCTCATATCTCAAAAGTAGATCATCCTCTCCAGGTACCCACTTGTCCACAATTTGGACTCCTCATATCTCAAAAGCAGATAATCCTCTCCAGGTACCCACATGTTCGTAATAAGCACTGTTCTCAATCTGGACGACACCCAATGCACAGCCGTGTGAAGCACGGGTTCCTTTGCTCGGTACGGAGCTAAGGTGTCAGCCAGAAGCATGCATCCAGACTCCTTTTGATGTATTTTATGTGTATGTCCGTTACACAAGCTATTAGAGGCGTGAGAGTGTACGATACGCACATTTTTAGGTCAAAATAAAATAAGTATCACTCCAATAAAAACATATGGTTTAATTCACTCATGATATCAACAACTGTAGAATATCTGTTAAGAGTGTCCTGAAATTTCATGAAAACCTTTTCTCTTCATTTAAAAAGTTTATAATATAATGTCACTATGCTCATGATATATATTCAACAACTGTTGAGGTCACAATGTGATTAAAATTAAACTCTATGTTTATACTGTAGCAATATTTGATTTATTTTGACAAGAAAAAGTTTTTTTTATAAAAACTGCAAAAAGTTTTGTTTTTCTTGCGTTTCCTAAGCTCTCGCCTGACTAAGTGATTAAATAATGAAAAGGTATAGTTGAAAATAGACGCAGTGGAACTCTCGTGGGAAAAGGCTAGAAAACTATTTTCAGAGCCCCCAGCCTCTCGGATGAATGTGAGGCTAAGGAATAATTTAGATACGAAATAAGTTTTTTGACCGTTATGAAATCTACAAGAGGAGTTTTAAAATATTTAAATGCAGCCATGTGATTTTCAACCATCATTTATATAGATTGTATTAATCCTCTGTATTAGGGTCTAATAAAGTAAAATGTTATTAATGCCGACAGCAAAATAAAATAATGTATATATTTTCTAAATGCTGGTTCATACCATAATCCTATCCTGGCTGAGCAATGATCACGAAGAAATGTCGAGGGTTTTATTAAGTTATCCAGCTGTAGCGTTCCGCGCACCTGACCAGCGTGCGTCACTACTCTCTCCCACGGGGGACATGACATGTTGGCGACACTGACTGATATTAATTATTGTGCGTGGTGATGTTTACCGCACTGGCAGCAGAACATCTTTTGTACCGAAACGACTTGTAATTGGGAGAGAGCAGAGGTTTCGTGACAAGGGTAGGTTGGAGTGATTGAGGAAGAGGAGGAGAGATGATTGTGCCTCCACTTGACAATATGGCGACATGCACCTCTCTAACCAATTGATAGACACGTTTTTATCATGTACACTCGGCGAATGATGGGCACAAGCACAGAACACATCAAAGAAACGCTCTAGTCCAGTGTTTGCGAACCCCAAGATATAATGCATCTTCAACTTTGTACTCTCAGAGTTATTGGTGCATAACCAAGCTATTACATATTCTATAAGCCCTAATCAAAATCTAGGGAAGAGAGGGATACAAAATGGCGCTCCTAGATCTTATGTTCCTCTGCGTCCGGGTCTCTTGTGGACAACGCTAAATTGTCCCTAACTATTCAGTATTTATTATTGAATTATACATATTTAAATTTGACGAACCCCCTAAAATGTCTTCGCATACCCAGGGTTGAATAACACTGGTATAGTAAAACTTTTAATAAATGTAGCCTAGTAGAAGTTGAGAGAAGTAACCACGGGCGTCTTTATAGGTAAGGATGACCTGGTGTTCTAGGGGTAACGGGTCGAACTTCTGTGCTGGGGTCCGGGGCTCAATCCTCGGTCCCGGCACAGATTTATCTGATTGCCAAACCCTTCCTTCACCTCTGACAAGACGTGTATTAATCACAACTTGTGAATGTGTGGAATGCCAGGCCTCCACCGTGGTTCGGATCCCACGTTAAACTGTAGGTCCTTCATTTCATCTCACAGTCACCCTACCATTACACGTTAGCGTAAGTGCGTATAACCCGAACAGGTAGTAAGACGCGGTGCTAATAATATTAATAATATTATTATTATTAATAAGTAGGTAAGGGTGGGATAAGGAATAGACCTATGATCAAAAAGGGCCCTATTAGTGTCATATTATAAACTATAAAGTGTTTTATTTAGGAAATTTAAAATCCATGTTGGAAGTACTCCAAAACATATTAATATAATCTATTTGTATGACTTAAGAATTAATTCCATTATCATATGATTTTTTTTTATAAACTGTACATAATTATTTTGTTTTTATAATTTAAAGGGAAAATGAGTTAGTTTAGTTTGACCTCACCCCATCTCCAAAATAGTTAGAAGCGAGCGATGCGTATGGAAGTAGCCTAGTTAAATATATTACAGCTGAGGTCTTCTTTAGTCAAACTTCAGTTTTTTTTGTCATCGTGTCTTACTACCTTTTCAGGTTATACGCATATATGATAATTACTCTAATGGGGTAGGAATCAGGAAGGGAGCATTTTAAAGGTTCCCGTGGAGGTAGAGTGGGAAACTATTTAGGGAAAAACAATCTCAGTAGATCTGACTGGAATTCGAACCCCAATCTCCTCATCAGCAGGCCAGTCCAACACGGTAGTGACGCTTTAGAGCATTCGGCTACTGAAGCGGGTTGCGTCTTACTAATCGTTCGGTTTATACACATATGAAATAATTACGATAAAGTTCTAGGTTTGAAAAAGATTAAATTCAAGAGGAAGTGTTCCCGCATTTGTCTGAAGGAGGGGAAAATCATTTATTGTAATTACCTTCAGTTCACCCGAGCTGAATTCAAGCCCCGATTTCCCTGTCATCGGCAGTACAGTCTATTGCGATAGTTACGCCTTAAAACAGGGGTCGGCCACCTTTTTAGGTTCCCGACCTACTAATAAACTTATCAAAGGTCCTACGGTCATTCATCGTTTCTACAATCTACGTTGCTTTGTTTTTTCTCTATAAATCTTATATTTCATCCTTAAAATCAACCTTCCTCACACATCCTTCCAGAAAACATTATATAATGAATAAAATGTTAAATTTAATTATTTCATTTTCGTATAGCACTATCGTTTATGATCGATCAAGGTCATTTTCATTTAACTCAAATATTATTTGAATGCCCTTAATATATTTGTGAGCTTAGGATAATCAAATATTGACTTTTAGTGGCAATGTAGTTTTCTTATGCAATCGACTGAAAATTACAGCGAGATATAATGGTCGATCATGATCGACAAGATACTAAATACCTAAGCGGGTAACTACACGGTCAAAACCATAGGTTTAAATTAAATATTTAAACATGTGTCCGTACAGGGATCATAACCCCGAGTCATTAAATTCATGTGGTTGTTTTAACCTCCCAAAATTTTGAGTATCTATTGAAATTAAAAACATACGTCTTACCTTTTCTTTCAAGTGACCAGGATACATACTTTATGGGTTTTTTTATCCGCAATTGTAGCGTATTTGGATACTCTACAAACATAATTATTACATAATTGTACTTACACAACTTCCCCCAAAGAGACTTAGCCTGTCCTACCCACTTCGACGTTCTCGTTAAACATGGCGTACCTTGCCTGATGACGTCATGATTTCCACGCTACAGATGACTCGAGACCCCGGCGGAAGGTTCGAGAGTGTTCCAAGATTAGAACTTTCTGGGCAAATGTCAGCTGTTTCAAACATGCGATTTGTTTTTCTCCCTTTACCCATCTCTGCCCTTCATTTGGATTCTCCTATATCTGTCTACGTGATGACTTTCAAGGACGATATATTGGCATATTTCGCTTGTATTGGTGCCCATAATACCAAAGTTGACTGCTTGGGTGAGCTCAGCGCTGCCTTCAGGAAGGCTTGTGATCTCGTATTCAAAATTATCGTTCGGCTTATATTTGTTCTATGTAAACCTTTAAGGATTATCCTTTCAAATTAAATATTAGATAATATTTATTTATTTAAAACAATATTATATTTAAATGGTTAGCTATCATTATCTATTTTCTGAGGTTACCTTAATAAAATAAGTTTAGCATGGCTGACCTCGTCTTGAGCCCACTAGGTGGCCTTAGCACGTTTAATATATTTCATTTCTATTTAAATACCACCATAATCGGCATGGAAATTGATGGCTTTGTGTTATAAATGCGGCCATATTGAGTATGGATATTAATATATCCTTTCTGTTTAAACTCCGCCATATCGGGCATGGAAATTAATGTATTTATTTTAAATACAAACTTATTGGACGCAGATAGAAATGACTTATGTAATTTTATCACCACCGCATCAAGTTTGATTATTAGTTACTCGTTTAGAATAATATCAGTTGAGATTGGTTATGCTCTCATTTATTCTATGCCTTTAGATATTGTTCTGACGTGGGCATTTTTTGTAAATCTACTCTTTGCAGAGTGCAGTTAACTATGAGTTTAATATTGAATAATATGTTGTAAGAGATGCATTTACGGCACATTAGCTTAGTCGGTAGCATGACGGTCTACTGAGCTAATGATTCCAGGTTTGATTCCCGGAATGACCGAAATGTTTATCATTAGTGTAACGTCAGGGAACTGGATGTTGTTCCTTTCCTATTATTAAGTTAGATTATAAGACATATACGACAGGTCTAGCAAGCCGGTAGGGGAAAATATATGGCTTGTTCAAAAAACTGTTCCAGGCCATAGGTGAAAACAGTGATGTATGTAATAAAAATAAAAATGTGCTTACTATGGACGTTTAAATTGAGGTCTAACCTCTTGCCCGGACTTTGTGGTCCGTACCTTCCCACTACATTCTCAGCCACTTGTTCTATCGTATTTGTTCAGCTCTAATGTTTGTCTAATCAATTAAATGTTAATTTGGAATACACTTGCTTATTGTTCTCATTTTGGTATATTTAGGTTCGGGGGCTACAATTTAAGATAAGCATATTTATGAGATCTTCACCAATCCTCATTAGGATAACATAATCACTGCAGATTATTATTAGTAAAGGTGATGTATCTGGGATATATACAGAATTGTACGGTGATCAGTCAGTAAAGTGTTTGACAACCAATCAAGTGTTTCAGGATTTTCAAATTGTCCAGAAAACCACCTGAAATAAATCGGGGTAGTCTAACTATTATAAAAAATGACATTAAAAAATTCAGAATACTTATCCAAGTATTCATTGCGTCACACTACCAGAGAGACATAACAGGTCATACCAAATCTGCACTTACTATAAAATTGGCTTTACTCACTAAATATAGTATTACATCCTTAGAGTTTAAAACAAATGATTTTTCAATTTTAATGATCTTTCAGTATTATTCTGCTTCTTTTACTCTTAAGTTCCCCTTTCCCCACCTAGTTCATAGCCTGTATTCATAAATAAAATTTACTAAATTTATAAATTACTTCCTTGCACTTTGTACTCAGAACTAAAGGGACTATAGAAAACACACACAAAAAAAAACACCCTAATATGTTACAATTGCTTGAATGGGTTATAATTTTTCAAAATTGATAATACTTTTGGATTTCATAAAATTTTAAATAGATTAATGTAACTAGTTATCAACAACAAAAATTGCTAACCATACATTTGTGAAAAATAATTTTTATATATACTAAACAAATAAACAGTAAAATAAGGTTACACCATATTTTATAATATGCCACATCTTTGAAGCTCCTTAAAGAGTATATTCTTTAGTTGCCTTGAATATATATAGTAAATAAGTTTAACAATTATTCCAAAAATTATGTATAAAGAAGTAGATATATAATTCTAGAGGTACGTTCACGTTAAGAAGGTCGTTGAACTACTCATATCTTTCTACATACATCTTTTGTCGTATATCTTGGAAGAAATAGGTACGCCAGTTTTTCACACATAAAGTGAAGATAAATTGCACGCAACGCACATTCAAAATTGGACTAATACCAAAAACATTGCTCTTATAAATAATATGTAAAAATTTAAACTTACAAATACAAACATTAGGACTACTTAACTAGCCAGAAAACAAAAGTAATTTTTTTAAGTAATATTGATATTTTTTTAACACGTATTATAAATCATGGTGGCTTTCTATTTAAAAGTTATAGAGTTTTGAACAATTTAGAGGGTTATAGAGTATTGAATTCTCTTAGCAATATTAACTTAGAATTTTAAAATGATCTGTTTTTTCAATATAAGTAATAACTTTTTTAATATCCTCCAATCATTTTGTTAAGTCATGACTACTAATCTTTGAAAGTTTGCTAGAATCACGTAAATTATGGTTTTAAATAAATAATACAATGCCCTCCAATCATTATTCTCAATAGGCAGCCCCATGGGCAAGAAATGTTGAAAGTTAAGTTATTGTAAGTATTAAATAATTCTGAATTGCATTGTCCCACACTGCCATCGGTGAGTAAGTGGCTCCACTTGTTCCTCACTACTCACTTAGTTATTTAATTCTTAGTTCACATTAGTTCCACAAGCAATGTTACTGTATTCAGCCAACTGCTTGGTACTTACTGTCTGTCTTCAGCCAACAGCTTGGTGCTCACTGCCTGTATTCAGCCAACAGCTTGGTGCTCACTGCCTGTATTCAGCCAACAGCTTGGTGCTCACTGTCTGTATTCAGCCAACAGCTTGGTGCTCACTGCCTGTATTCAGCCAACAGCTTGGTGCTCACTGTCTGTATTCAGCCATCAGATGTGGCCCTCTTCTGTGTTGACCACTCTGGCAGGTGGTGAGTGTCATGGTCGGTTGTTGTATGGAGATGTACGTGATGAGAAATGATGACTAATGATCACTACGCATGAATCACTTGTGATGAACGAGTATTACACAGTGACGTAGAAAACAGGTAGCGTAGGATCGACCTTCATTTGTCACACTTACCGCACTGAACGTTTTGACATGTTCCTTCTCTTAGAACGTGTTTGTATTCCCACGACATGGAACATGATTTTTCAAATCAGAGGGAACAATAGGGTGTTTTAGTAACTGTCAGAAAAACTAAACTTGGGAATATGTGAATAATACATTTATAATTATATAAAATGCCACTTTGTGAAACTTAATTTGTCTGAACATTCCAAATTTGCCTGTTCAAATTTTTTACCTATTTTGGTTTTATTAATTGATTGGAATGGGGTCTTATTTGAACTCAACCATTTAAATTGCATCTGTATGGTGTCCATATGTTTGTTCCAATAAATTCATAAACCACTTCTAACGAAATTTGGAAGGAAAGCTCTTTGGATGTGTACCGTAATACGTATGCATAAAGCTTTGTGATATGGTTATTCATTTCAAGGTGACGGTCATTCAAAAAGTGTTTCCCTTTCGCACCTCAAGTGATTTGAATTTAATTTTTATGCAATCGATGCGTGAGATTTACGATTATCGTTTATTCTTGATTAATATAACATACTAAATATAATTTATGTGTTATATCTAATTTGATCACTAAAAAAATGGCGCAGTAAAATTGCTCAAATTTTCTCATACATCTTATTATAGCTTTTAACCAAATTTTCAAAAATAAGCTCTCTTAGAAAAATCAAACAAATGTTATTGTTAATAATAATAAACACTCTCAATAATATATCAATTTTAAACAAAATTGATCGAACCCTTAAAAAAAATGTTACAAACTCAGTCATTTAATAACTACTCTCAAATTATTTTTAGATGTAAGAATAAAAATCTTATTTTTCATATAAGACAGGTCACAGATACCCAATGGATGGATATGCCAATGGAGGTAAGTTTATATCCATATTATTAAATTTAATAATAGGATTAAAAATAGGTTTGCAATATTTGAAAAATAGCTATAATTCAATTATTATTATTTACTTTAAAATAAACAGCATTGGCTATCCTTAGGTTTTTTAAATACAATTAAACTACTTTTAAACTCTTTCATGGATTTAAGATTTATACTTTCTGATATATATTTTAACGGCTTTATGGCTATTTCAGAATAATTAGACGTAATAAATTACGGTTGGTAAAATTACAAATTATGTAAATTTTTTCACGTATTTTAGGTAAAAAGTGACAAGAAATATCATTTAGACCAACACAAACAAACAGCGATGCACTGCAAAAGTTTAAAAGAAAAAAACTTGCAGGCAAATGTTAATTTCGCAAGTTGTATTTCCTGACAATTGTGAACAATTTTTCTCTGAATTGTGCGCTGCGATGGTAGCCGCGAATATACCATGGACGAAGCTAAACAATCCCATTTTAAAAGGTTTCCTCACAAGCAGATTCCCGATGAATCCACATTGAGGAAGAATTACTTACATCCCCAATACTTATCTGTAAGTTTTTTGTTTGTTAATCTATTAATTTATTTTTTACATTTTAATTTAGAAGATATTTTAAATTAATTGGAGCTGCGCACTTTCGTTTACTTATATAATTATTTGTTTTGAATATTAAGTGAATTTTTACTCCTTTTCAGACCATTGAGAAGATAAAGGAAAATATTGGAGATTCCTACTTTTAGGCAAGTGTCGATGAGACAAAATGACCGTTGCGGTAGATACATCGCAAATATCGTGGTCGGTAAATTTGACTCCACAGGACCCAGTTCTCCGCACTTGATTGCCTCAAGAGTGCTTGAAGTCGCTAACAGCTCGACAATTGCCAGAGTTGTTCGCGATTCTCTGCGTAAGTTGGATTTATATAAGTTTTTACATTTGGAACTTTATCCTTTGTAATTCAGTGAGACTAAATATTTATTTTATTGTTCTGTTACAGGAGTGCTTTGGCCATCAGAAAACATTGACGAAAAGTTTATGATGCTGCTGACAGATAGCGCAACATATATGCTAAAGGCTGGGGCAAGTTTGAAGGTGTTCTACCCAAAAATAATTCACGTTACCTGCCTAGCACACGCCGTTCACAGAGTCGCAGAACATATTCGTGCACACTTCCCGAATATATATACTGTAATTTCATCTGTCAAAAAAGTATTTCTGAAAGATCCTTCACGCATAGCAACATTTAGGGGAAGATTGCAGAAAACACCACTTCCACCACAACCAGTTTTAACACGTTGGGGTACCTGATTACAAGCGGCAGTGTACTATGCTGACAACATGGACAGAATTCAAAGGGTACGTGTATATTTTTAAGAAAACAATTTTTCTATTTATTCAGAGCTAGATACTTAAATAATTTTTCCTATAATTCTATTATAGATTGTTAATTTTGTTCAGAATTTAAATAATGAATTGATTCTCAATAATTTCAGGTAATTCAAACATTTGATGAAGAAGATGCTGTGTCAATAAGAGAGGCAAAGGTTGCTACATCTTCAAGCACGGTTGTGACATATTTGGCCTATGTAAAGAGCTATTTCGGCAACCTTCCTGGAGTTATTGTGTCACTGGAAGCCAGGGATCTGTCTTTAATAGAATCAGTGAAGATAATGCATACAATACAAGAAGGCGTGAAGTAAACCCCTGTACCTGTTGACTCGTCAGTCGCAACAAAACTTGAACAAGTACTACAAAGAAATCCCGGGTGGAGAACAATGGTAGCAGTATCAGACATATTGTGAGGGCAAAGCACGCCATTGCAGGAGAAAAGTTCAAACTCTTCAGAATTGTCAAATTTAAAATGTTGTCCCGTGACATCGTGTGAAGTTGAGAGAAGCTTTGCAAACTATAAAAATATTTTATCAGACCACAGAACAAATTTCACTTGTGAAAATCTAGAAAAGTATGTAGGGATTCAGAGCATTATGAGTGGCTTGTAGATTACATTTAGTAAGTATCTTGTAGTAAAATAAGTTTTACAATGATTATTGTGTGCCTATTTTTATGCCTATATCGAATATTTTTAGTGCCTATTTGCCTGCCTATTTTAAACATTTTTGGTGCCTATGAATCCGGTCCATACTGATGACTCATACCAGGCGCAAGTTTGGCGACTCGACAAGACAAGGAGAGACAGGAATTGATCACGACCTTGAATGATATTGCAACCCTTCCCTTCTATGTGGCAATGGGTTTTTACTGGTGACGTCATCACTCTGTCGAAACCTTAGCTGGTAACAGCTATAAATATCAGCATCTGTTTTGAAATCCTTTCATTGTATAACTTGTCTTTGAGTGTTAAACAAGCAACACAGGATGAGTGATTACGCTTCGCTAACGGATCTGGGTGAGTAAATGTACTTTTATAACAGGCATACTCATTATTTATTTTTTGTTAAATCAAAGTGAATACATTTAATTTATTTCAAAATTACAATAAACCATTGCAGAGGTGTCTAAGTTTATTAATTTATAATAGGTTTATGAGAATTAAAACTATATATAATTTGAAGGTGTCCAAGCAGTCACTTTTGAATGACATTTGGATAAAGTTATGCCTGAACAAATGTTTATTATAGTCAAGGGAATTTTATTGATACAACTTTATTCGTAGCTATAGTCAAATGGAAATAAATTTTGTTAGTAATTTACTATTGGCTGAATATTATTTTAAAATCTTATAAACAAGAGTGGATATAATAAATTAAATAATGTATTGTTTATCTAAGAGTAGTTTATTGAATACATTTATTACAAACCATAAAATTATTTGAGGGGAGTTTACTAAAAACTAAATTTTATTTAAAAGATGTTTTGAACAAGTCGTTATTATAATTAACATAATGATGTTTTTATTGAGGGTAGTGTTTTAAAATACCATCAATTTATGTGACCCCTGCACTTATGAAAGACGTTGCATAGTCTAGCCTGAATGTACCAGAAAACAAACTATTTAAAAATTTTTTTTTTTTTCAAAAGACTCTTGTACTGTTCAAAAATATCTAAACACCCATTCTCACCGTTAAAAAAGCCTGTCCATTTCTAAACCAAGCGAATAGATCTGCAATGGTCATTATCCTGCACATAGGGGAATATATGTAAAGCCCGGTCTTTGGCCGAGGACGCCCATTGGAGTCGAGCTTTTAAATACAGATACCGAAAACAGGCTAACGCTTCAAAGTGAGGCGTGTGTTATCATAAAATACACATTGCCCTAGACGAACTAACGCCGCTAAGTGTCTCAGATTCACATAACACTCTGAAGATTATTTTATCTTACTATTATAACACGTAGATAATCTTTTTAATAATTTTTAATTCAAGTTATACTGAATATCAAACTAAGCTGTTGCGTTATAGTTTTAGAGAATGAGCTGTGAAGAGATACTCAGACATCCGAGGATCTGAGGGCCCTCGGTGTCTACATGGAGGAATTGACCGCAAACGATTGGTAATTGCTGACTAATGAGAGACCAGATTTGTAAGCTTTTAAAAACTAAACAAAAAAAAATAGCACCATGCAAAATTGTTTCGAAATATGAATAATGTGCTAAATATGTGTGTTTTTCATGAATAAAATTGTGGATTATCAGTTTTTTGTTTTATAAATGCTAAACGGTAAGTATTATATTGATTTGAGGTTATTTCCTCATTGCAATATTAATGTATGACACCTTGGCTCAGATGGTAGAATGCCTACCTCTTGATCTAGGTTTCCCGGGTTCAAGTCCCATCAGGATAGCTATTATTGTGAAAAATTACTATTCAGACTAATAGGTAGTTTCTTTATGATTATTCCTGGCTATCACTTACGTTAAAATACTAATACAAAGCTATGTCTGTTTCAGAAGCATGGAACCACTATATGCTGTCTACCCAACATCAGGTGTCTGCGGTTGTATCACCTCCACCACTACCACCCCTAGTGCCACACGATTTTATCATGGACAATTTTTTGGCTCTGGATGCGATTGATGCATCCATAGGTGAGATTATTATTTAAAGTTGAAAAATTAAAAAAATTATCTATAAGTTGAAAGAACATATAATAATCAGATTGCTTAGTAAACATTTATAATATAATACTAATAGGGGAAAACACTTTTAAAATAGAACCAACCTTAAAATAAACAAAATGTCCCAAACATTGTGTGAAATAAACAAGTGTCTTTTAAATTGGGTAGGCAACTGAGGGATCTGTTTTAATATTTGATATTCACACTGTTCGCTCCAAGGACAAACTGTAAATATAATGGTCATTTGTTTCCAGGAATTATTTTGCTAACTTATATAATAATTTGTTTGATTTAAAAAGTGCAAAGAATACATTTTCTAAATTGACTTTGTTTGGAAGAATATTGTTTCAAATGCTTATTTTTTAAACTAGTTTTACTTGTGTTTGAATTCAAACTCTTGTGTTTTAGCTCAAATAAATAACGGAGATGATTGTCCGAGCCGGGGGAGGGCGTGGTTCAGACCCCAAACTCTGCAGCACCCATTCAGCTGGTGGGAGCTTTGCCCCCTCCAGGAAGTGGAGGCATCATCTCACAATCCAGTGATGCTGAAGATGTCGGCTCCCTCCAACTGATTCCAAGTCACGGGAAAGACTTTTTCCTAGCCCAAACATTCGCAGCCCCCATTCAACCAGCAGGAGCTTTGTGCCTCCAGGTAGCGGAGGTGCCTTCTCACAAGCCGGTGATGTAGGGGCGAGGTGGATGGGAATTACAGCCCCCCTTCAAGGCGTGGATATGGTGGTGGTGGGGCCGTTATCAGCACCACAGACGGGAATTAGTGGCCCGGTAAATCAGGTTAGTGGAGCATTGTCAAATGGTATCTCTCTTCGAATCGTCAAGGAGAAAATAAAACCATCGAGGCGTTTCTTTTATACTAGTAGAGAAGATACCGTTTATCTTGGTGCTCCAGCAAGCGATCGTGAAGCATTAAGCTGGCTTGAAGAGCAAATTACTATTTTGCTCAATCGACTGCAGTACCATGGTGTCAGCGCCGATGATCATGTCGGCTTACTTTAGAATAGCATGGATTCGACGTAGAATCGTGTATACGTCTCATTTAGGCGGGCGTATCAGTTAGATGCTCAAGCCATGCTCGATAACTTTGGTCGCGTGTTGCGAAGTAATCATTTGTTCTTAAGTAAGACACCACTGTATGTTAAACTCAGCCATTTTAAGAAGCCTCGCGGGAGTGCAAGTTTTTGTGATAAACTTTCCCCGGCTACCACATACAGTCGAATAAATCAAGGAATCATTACGATTCAAAATGGTGACGATACATTTTGCCTTGCCCACATTGATTGCACCAAGACTGTGTGTGACTTAAAAAGAGAACCAGGATGCATTCACATGAACACCTATAAGCACATATTCAAAAAACAAAGCAGAAGAGCCATACAATGATACCTGTGGGAATCTTTAGAAAGATGGTGGGCTCACTGAACTAAAACAATTTCAAACATACCTCTCCGGATAAAAAATCACTGTGTTTAGGGAACATTGGGGGATGCAAGTCCTAAATGAGGATCCTACCCCTCCCAAATATTCGTTTAAGGGCTACCTTAATTTGTATTTTCACGATGATAAGCATAAATATTTTGAAAAGGTCTTTCTTTCTGCTATACTATTATTTTCAATAAACTTTAAATTCCTAACAAATGTTACTCTCTACAGGACCTCTGGGTTAGGTTCGAGCGGCAAAAAAAAAAAATATTATCAGGCCAGGAATTAAGTGTTTTAAAATTGTACTGGAAGGTCGAACACACTACCATTAACTCCTGGTGACAGATACAATAATAGTAACACAATATTCAATAAAACCGTATAATACCAAACTCAACTAACTCTGTCCAAATGTTTTAACCTTTTGTTATACCCCTGACATAGTTCATTATTAGGGTTTTCGTCCGTTCGCGTGAAAGGTTGGCACTGTTGTTTAATTTACAGTGTAACCCAGTACTATTTACTGGATACTACTTTGCGGTATTGTCCACCCGGATAGTTGTTTACATAGTCCAGAGTGAAGGCTAAGTGGGGCTTGGTCTCTGATGGACCATCACGGCTCTCAGTGCTGGACAAATGCACCCAGATCCACGCCGGTACAGCCAACTACTCCAGTCCGAGAACCGATCCAGCCGTATTACCCCGTGGATCAAAGTCCTTGATGATTGGCTACTAGCCGGTACTACCGTTGTAGGGAATATAGTAGTCTTGTACTACTCGTACCTGGTAGGTTGTACTCAACCTGAGATGACTCCACAAGCTACCACGTGGCAGAAACTTCCATGTATCCCAAACACCCACACCTTCTTTAGGCACACAATGCGACAATAATATTATTTAATAATTTAACATTTTCCCGAACCCAAACTTGGGTGTTACCACGTGGTTTGTCCGTTTTTGTCAACACACGCCACTCGCCACTCACTTTTCATTCTCCAGAAGCCAAAACAAAAACAAAAACAAAAAAACTGTCACTTCCGCTTTGACCTCCATGTGTCCCAACCCTCAAAACACGTAATGTCCATCTTATGCCTTAATCCTAATTACATTTTATTACATGAAACATAAACTGAGTTATTTATAAACTAGGGGGGCTATTCTTACACCAGAAGCTCGGCCTAAACAGTTTTCCGACTCAAAAGTACAATACTGTGGCATGAAAAGCGGGAATTGCGTTAGTAAACAAAACAAACAAAAGCAAAGTAATACTTCATATGGATTTGAAATTTCCCCCTTAGGTCTAGGTATAAATTAAATGCTAATTAAAGTTTATTATTTCACAAAATATGAATAATCCTTTAAATAAAACCACTCTAGTCACAAGGTAGTTTCTGGCTGGAGGTTGGTGACAAAAGTATGTGGGGGAAGATGGAATGAACCTTCCTTCCACCAAGAAGTTCCCTCTTCTTCCAACAGATGGTAGCCTCAAGAAATGCCCGGTCCGTGTATCACTGTGTCTAGATAAATGGCGCAGTTGGACCGTCACTTACAATTTTGACGTCATAATATCATTTACAGCCGCATTTAAGTGCTGGTACTTTTGCCACGAGTGCCGTGTGCCTGAACGGAACAAAGAACGAACAAAAATGTGAATCCACGTGCAAAACGTGCTACGCTCAAGCGGTCCGCAGTACAGGTCAATCTGTGACCTGTAAAATTGCAGGCATTGGTTCACAAACCAGTCATGTTTTGATAACCATAAACGTCCCAGTTTTTGAAGAGTTCACATGTCGGTCTGTGATGTCAAAAATGTATATGAAGTCTGTGGGCAATTTTTCAGTTTGGAAAAGTCAAATTATTCACACAGGTGCTATGAGACATTTGGTAAAGTATGCAATACATATAGTACTTTTGGTCATTTCTGATATATGAAGCCCAAGTCATTCCTTGAAAAGAGCAATTTCATGTTTGTGTTCCATGATTTTGAATGAAGACAAGAAACGCTTCTTCAAGGTGCGGAAAACACGTATTTGAATGAACTTATCTTCTTTGTCGTACAGACGTGTTTCAAGGCCTGCCTTCATATCGATGTAAATGACCATCATTGCATAAAAGCGGGGAAGATAGGACTTGCATATTCAAGGGTGATACAACAATGGCCATATTTTTCGGATTTATAGAGCAAATTAAAGCAACAAAATTTAAGGATATCACACTCCAAGGCCATAATGCGAAAGGTTATGATGAGAATTTCATTTTAAAATATATGATGGAGATTACAAAATGGACTACAGATCTCATAATAAATGGTGGGAAAATCATGTCCATGCGTTACGCCCCGCTCCACTTTATTGACTCACTGAACCTTCTCCCGATGTCATTGTCAAGAGGCGTAAGACATTCGGCTTGGACGAGTCTTTGGCCAAGGGATATTTTCCCAATTTTTTATATAAAAGACATGGGGTATAAAGGTCCCTTGCTGCCAAAGGAGGACTACGGTATCGGTGATATGTCGCTTGAGGGAAAGGAGCACTTTGAAAAGTGGTATGACGCATTGGTCAAAGAAAATTATGTATTTGATTTTAGACGCGAGTTGGAACTGTATTTCGTAAAAGATGCAGATATCCTATTTAAGGTCTGCCTGCAGCTTAGAGACATGCTTATTGAAACTAAAAAGGTGGATCCTTTCAGAGAGGCGTTTATGATCCAAAGAGCAGCCATGTTGGTTTACCACTGAAGTCATCTTAAGGAGAATACCACTGGTATCATCCCTAATGGTGGTTTACCAGTTAGCAGACCAACAGTCGCACGTCGCCGTACAATGGCTCTGCTGGGAGGCCCACCGACGCGGTGCTTCCATCCAAGATGGGGAGCGTCGTGAAATTTGACTTTCGGGACATTTCCAAACAAAGCGGCCGTAAACCTCTAAGCTTACAGACGGACAAGGGAACAGAGTTCACGGAACGTCTAGTCTCAAGTAAGAAGGCGTACACCACTCTAAATGTGGACGTGAAGGCAAGCATTGTGGAAAGATTCAATAGAACTCTGAAAGGGCGCATGTGGCATTAATTAACCAAAAATAAAACGTATCGATATATGGATGTCATCTAAGATCTCGCCAGCGCTTACAACAGCGCAAAACATTCCAGTATCAATATGGCGCCTGCCGACGTTTCAGAAACCAATGTGCACCAAGTCAGAGATAATCTGTACGACAAACGTCGTTCAAACTCAAATACTAAGCCATAAATGAAAGTCGGTGACATAGTGCGTATTAGCAAATCCAAAATGCTTTTTGAAAAGGGCTACGAAAGCAATTGGAGCAAAGAAATTTTCAAACTCACTAATATCGTGTTGTGACAACCTGTCGTCTACAGGATGACCAATATTGACGTGGAGGAGGTGGAGGGAACGTTTTACGAACATAAATTGCAATTCGTACGTCGTCCCGAAACATTTAAAGTGGATAAAATACAACGTGTCGACGGTATAGGTAGCAAAAAGAAAGTATACATGCAGTGGAAAGGTTACTCCACCAATTTTAATTATTAGATTCCTGCGAGATACATCGGTGCCCTATCATGAAGGACCAGTTTTACATTAGTTTACCGAGCGAGAGCTCTATAGGATATTTCCCGAAAAATACCATTGCGAATTTCACCACGCAACTACCCTAGCGTCTTACACTCGAATGCAAGTGGGAAGTCGCTCTTGCCGAATTCCAATATCCGTGTTCTTTCACCACCGTACCTGAGAGCCAAAATATTGTATGGTACAACTATGTGGACGCTAACGGAATGGAATATATATTAAAAGATCATATCCCTCCTGGAAACTATAGCACTACACATGAATTGATCAAAGCCCTAAACGAAGTAGAGACGTTTAAAGGCAATTCCGGAGATGTGAACCATCCTTAACAAAAATAAAGAACAAGCTGGAGGTCCAAATAACATAAGTAAAAGGGAGAAAATAAAGGGGGCAATGGGAGTGAGCGATTGGAGTTCTGTGCTTTGAATACCCGAGTTAGAGGATTCTAAACTCAGATCTTGCAGCTCACACCAGTTGCGGAAGATGATATGTAGACGGTTAACCTCATATAAATCGTTAAAAGGTACTCCTCTCAGATATAAAGTAAAAACAAAATTAAAGGTTACACAACCTAAGGGAAATGATAAACTAAATCAACTAAATAAAGCATAAAGTTGCTTCAAGTTGATATTTATTTAATAAGACAATATTTTCATTAGAGAATATAAATAAAAAATTACTAAGATAATCATTAGAATTTACAAAAGTTTCCAACAAGCCGTTATTTCAATAATCTGGTAAGGCGAAGTTTCAAAAAAAGGTAATGACAATTTATATATATTGAGCGCCAGCATTAAAGAACACAATAATCAAATGAGGCATTAGCCCTATAATAACATTATCTGTAGATCACGACTTTAAGTCATATTTCCCTGACATAATAATTATCGTGAAAATATTATCCTCACTAATCATTTAAAAGTAAATACGTCTCTTAAGTTATTTACAATTAGCCCATAGGAAGTTTTTGAAATAAGTAATCTACATCCCATTAAACACTAACGCTAAACAATTTTAAAGCCATAACAAAATATTCATTAGAACCTTTTCAATGCATAATAACAAGCTAAATCTTAACGACATCATAGAAAAATAATCTTTCAGAGAATCATGTTAAATTTAACGCTTTACAAAGATGCCAATTCTTTACTAAAATATAAATATATTTCCTGCCTAACTAACAGAATTAAATAACGGCATTACAGAGGAAAGTTAACGAAAGTCGATATTTTCATGTACAATAATCGATTCACCTCTGAGCACATGATTAGATCGATATGGTCGCTAATCGATTTTTTTGAATTGATTAAACGATATAAAATAAAAAAATTCAATCATATTTGTACATAATATTTACCAAATGGCTGAAAGATAATTTAAAAAAGATATAGAAAATAATACATATAAAAAATATATAAAGAAATCAATTACGAAGCCAACAGGAATTTAGATCTTACATTTTACAAATCTTAAGCCGGAGCTTCTCCTTCCATCAAATATAATAAAGTCCAAGACTGACGACAGGTTGCCCTGCCACCACTATATATACAATACAACCCAGATACATTGTATGAGCGGAAATGGGGCAGGGGCAAATAAATGGAACATTTGGGAACAAAATATGCACATGACCAAAGCTTCTACACCTTTCTCGGCGTTTCGAGGTCATCCTAATTTGTATACAAGTAAAATGACTTTGCCACTAGAGCTCCTTGCAGCTCAAGTTCTTTGCTTCTATTTTCACAACAACAGGCGATCAGTCTCAATAATGTCGATGGTGCGTGTAGTTGTATTGAGCTTGGACGCGGGGAGCAGTGTGATGGGGTGAGTAACGAGTTTATTGTTTATCTCTTGTGGCATAATGCTGCAGTTGTATTCATGTACATAAACCCCATCAAAAAAGTGGACGTTGTTTCTTCTTCACAAAATACACAGCTGCCACCTCTAGCAAGTCAACTAACTCTACAGCTCGGTTTCGATCCTCAGACTAATCTGATCAAGGTCCCAAAGTCACCATACCCCGCCAACATTCTACTAGGCTTGCCCTCGTAAATGTATAACTATTACGGATATCGTCGATCCTCAACCTGTGCGTGACACTGTGGCATCACTTTTACGTATCGTTGGTATCAACAACATAAACTCTCTCTACGGCATACATAAAACAGTTAGCTATAATCCGTTGCAGTATGTGCCCGTACTTATAAGGGAAATTGAAAGCCTGGAAATCAATATAAGAACAGACACTAGTGAACCTGTACCATTCGAGTTTGGAAAAATGTGCGTGAAACTTCATTTTCAACGTAGCTCAATATGAACTGTCCCTACGAAAGATACTACGTCAACCAGGCTGGAACAGGAATATCTTCGATCTACCACGGTGTTCCCTATCAACGCGGGCACGGAATAGGATTTTTTTCAGTGGCCTTTTCAAGAACGTCGTACCATTACTGAGAAGTGGCGCTAAAGCCATTGGAAAAACAGGCGCTTCATAAGGGTATTGATGTGCTCTCCAACATCGCCAATCAGCGTCATTTTTTCAAATAAACTCTACGGCAGCGTGTTGGCGAGTCTGGAACAAACCTGAAACAGGAGGGTAAGCAGAAGATCGACACACTGATGACTGATTCAGTCTATAAATTGCACCATAATAAGCACCGACGTCAGCCTTCTGTCATTGCCCGACGTAATAATGTCAAGATAAAAGTGGTAGATATTTTCATTTAAAATATGGTTTCTACACTCCCAGTCCTGCAAGTGTGCCAGCAGTGAGCGCGATCTCTTTTCCATCCCACCCACGCTAACCAGTCTTGAAAGTGGGCAATGGCTCCAGTACAAACTTGTCTGTCTCTTCCTTCACCGATGATTCGCCCATCGAATATACCGTTATCAGACAAGGCGAGTTCTATATCGATCTTTCACAGACTATGCCCTATCCCAGGGCGGCCATCATGAAACCCGACAGTGGCGCTTTCACAGAGGTGGATGAAATCGCTCCTGTCAACAACTAGTTGTATTCACTATTCACACAGCTGGATGTGTTTTTAAACCAAAAACTAGTCTCACCACCCAGCAACACGTATGCTTATTGATCGTACATTGAGTTGTTGCTCAATTACAACTGTGACTTGCTGTCTGTGGTTCGTAGAAAGCACCGGAACTTTTGAGGATGCTAACTCCGGCAACAAGGGATTTGAGGCCTGTCGCAGTGTCAACACATAAAGTAAGACGGTAGATCTTTTGGGGTATCTAGACGGTGACGTGTTTAACCAAGAGAAATACCTTTTTATTGGCACTGAACTCAGAGTCAAGTTGGTCCATTCCATTGATGGGTTTAGTCTTATGACCGTCCCTGAACTCCCTCACTTTAAGGTTCACATCACTTAAACCGGCCTCCTAGGGCAACGCGTCAAAGTAGCACCTTCTATACTGTTGGCACATTCCAAGGCATTAAACGTCAGTCCCGCAAATTATCCCATCACCATGAGGAAGTAAAAACACTCACTATTCCTACAGGAGTGCAAGGGAAATCACTGGACAACGTATTCACCGGACAGTTACCCAAACGATGCATCATAGGATTTGTATCACACGCTGAGTTAAATGGAGACGCCACCAAGAACCCTTTCAACTTCCAAATCTACAGCATGAAACATTTCTCGCTGTACGTAAACGGGGAACAAGTTCCGTAGAAACCGCTACAGGATGTTTTTTCAAACGTCAACTATGTCATGTCCTACCAAACACTGTTTTCTGGAACAGGTATCGATTTCATTAACGAAGGTAACAAAATCACAAGGGAAGCCTTCCCTAAGGGATATCATCTCATGGCTTTCGATCTCCCACCTAATCTGTCCACCCAACTTGACATCGCATTTGAATTTGATGAGGCATGCCTCTCTGAGCATCGAAGTGAGCTTCACTAGGGCTCTCACCGAATTTGTCAACTGTATCTTGGTCAGAGAGTTTAACAACATCATCACCATCGACAAGGACAGAAACGTCATGACCAATTATGGGAATTAATATATTTCACTTCCCACTCCTTACACTTGTCATTTAATTCATGGACATCATTGTAAATTTCCAGAGCTTCATCGACGACAGCAAACAGTTTATCATCAAGGTACTGAGTGTTTTATCTGTTTGCGGTACAGTACTTCAACTTTGGGTGTTAAAATCCCCACATGCTATCGAGGAACTTTCAGCTGCCTCTAAAAAGTAGCTGGCTATATCGTCAACAAACTGCACGATATTTCCTGGGATAGCGGTGAGGTGGATTACAGCCTTCTCGAATCCCTCATCTCTCATGCCACAACGCGTGCAAAAACCGTCTACGTCATGGGGGCGGAAAAGAAAAAGTTTCTAGTCAAATATACGACTACACCCGTCGCAGATCTGTACGACAGAGGTTTTTCTTATTTGAAAACACTTAAATTTGGCCGCACCATGTGCGTAGCACATAGTTCTGCATGGAATTTCTTTTCAGCCTCCATCATTTGGGTACTTTAAGATTAGATGATTGAAGATGAACACGCACACCAGAATACGTGCACTGAAAACAAACCAAGTGGCTCCGTTCTTTACAGTTGGGTGTTTTCCCTGCTGATTAACTACACGCAAGAATATCTCAACCTTCCGCTCTCGTCAACAACACTGACTCAAACACCATGCCTGGAACGCATCAATTTGCCTACTTTATCGACAAGAAGGGTGTGAGAGAATATTTTGAAAATTATGGTTTTCAACCCCGTATAAAGTCACATATGGCATTTATACGCAAACACACTTTCCGCACGTCTCATAGCATGCTACAACTTCAAAGCATCGCCTCAGATGTTTACGGCCATTACTCTACCATGTTCCTTCTGTATCGCACCCAGAACAATCCGATAAAAACTTTTCTAACTTTATTCTCGCCCACCAATCATATAGGAAACGACGCTATGGTGGTGATATATTATAACACATTTTTCAACAGTGTAGGGTTCTGCCACACCTCAAGAGGCTGCGTTCAATCAGCGTGCACCTATAAAGTGGGCGTTTCGACGGCGTGCCGGCCATAATCATGACAGTCGTTGGAGAGAACAAACATCATGGAAGGTCAAGACATTTACGCCCGCAACGCAAAACTCGTGAAGCCGCTTGCCATCACCAGTATTTTCAACACTTTGTTCCCCTTGGATGAAGTCAATTCCAAGCAAATCATCGTTGGCATGTGTGTCAAGAACAATTTTACACCCTATGTCCAGCTAGAAAAATTCGTAGGGAACTTTGCGGTGATTAACCGTATGGAGTGGCAAGAACTGGGCAGCTACAAGTCGGTCTAATCAAAGGTTTTCAGCAACATGAAACCTCCTCAGAAGATTATTATGACTAATCATGAAAGATCTCTAAGACGCATGTGTGTGACCGTATGGTCGTCATCAGTGAGAAACAAGACGCTGGACTCAAACGGGTTGCCTATCTATCACCTATCTGGGCACGTGTTTGTGATGTGTGGGACATCATCGACATATCTGTTGACCGCCAGGATATGTGGTCGATACCAATCGCATGCTATTGCAACAATATGATCGATACACTCGTCGTGTATGTATGTGACACGCTAACAGAATCAGTAGATGTCATCGATCTTGAACCACCTACGGTGGAAACGTACATCAAAAACCTGGATCTTATCAGTGCTATCTACTATACACCTCAAGTAGTCGGTTTGGACTATTACATGCTGGATTGTAAACTAAAAACAATTTTACTAACACATCTAAGAAAAACTGTAGAAAAACGTATGAACAAATATATGAGGCAATCCTGTAAAAGGACATAATAAATATTTTTTATAATATCTGTGAAACGTTTAATATATGTATGTAAAACCTTTACTGTTTAATAAATATTTGTTTAGTAATATCGGTTTTTATTCACACAAAACCTGTCTGTTCCTTACATGTAGCCTAACCAGATACGATTATTGACTCGTCTAGCCGGCAAATTAGCACAAAACATGAATAGGGTCAATGAACTTATGGTCCCAATCTATTTCTGTTTCGACTTGTCTTGTCGATCTGCTAAACTGGTGCCAGTACTCAGGAAAAACCCATTGCCACATAAAAGGGGCAGGGTTTCGACATCATTCAAGGGACAGGATCTATTCCTGTCTCTACTTGCCTTGTCGAGTCATCAAACTGGCACCCGGTATGAATCATTAGGGTTGCGACAGTGCAATGACGTCATCGGGAAAACCCATTGCCGTGAGAGGGCAACCAGGGTCAATGACCTCATGTATTATCTCACGGTTTTAAGGTCACGATCTATTCCTGTCACGACTCGTCTTTTCGAGTCACCAAACTGGCGCCAGGTATGACTCATCAAGGTTGCGACAGTGCGATGACGTCATAGGGAAATCCCAATGCTGGAGGAGGGTTTCCAGAATCAATAACCTCATGTACTAGCTCACGTTTTTAAGGTCTCGATCTATTACTGTCTCTACTCGTCTTGTCGAGCCTCCAAACTGGCTCCAGTCATCAGGCAAAACCCATTGTGACATCATTCAAGGTAACGATCTATTCTTGTACCAACATGTCTTGTCAACCCGCCAAACTGGCGCCTGTCATCAGGGAAAACCCATTACCACATAGGGGGTTGGGGAAGGGTGTTTCGACATATACCTCTAAGGAGGGAAGAGAGGGGAAGAGAAAGGTTTCTCAAGGCATGGGAATCATTTATCACACTCTACTCAAAACGGTCATCAGGAGAGTCAATAAATAAATAAAAAAACTCCAGCGCCCTATCACAATCCTACCCAGATATAAATAATCAACTAGCATAAATAAAAAAGATATGACCATACATAAATAACCATGAGCAAAATAAAAAAGTATTGATCATACATAAATAACAAATGAGACAAGAATAAATATGTTTGTAACACTGGAAAGGGGTCAGGAGTTGGTGTGGGTGTCAGGAGGAGTGAAGGGGGAATACCACCAGCCAATAAGAGCGTGAGGGGGTGTGGTCACGTGACCAAATTCAGCCAATCAGCATCGGGGTCAAATGTCAAAGGTTAAATTGGGGCCATACGTCCCGCCAGCTACTCCCTTCTATTCCACTTAAATGTTTAAAAAAACTGCCCGATGGGCCATGATCGTTTAGTAAAGTAATAACTAAGAAGGTAAAAAAGAATTAATTTTAATTTTAGAATATTAAAAAACAGGCTACCTTTTATTATTTTTATTTGTCCATATTTGCAGTAAAATTATTTTGATCTTTATGAAAACACTCCACATATCTGAGTAATTAAATTCTATCGACGAGCTATCCATCTCCAACATCTTTTGGGGCTCAAAATATAAATGTTGTGGATCTTATTTGGGTCCTATAGATAAGGTTGGGTTGGTGAACATTTTTGAAAGTCTGTGCTCAATATATTGATGATTTTTAAAATTATTTTCATGGGCATAAGGAAATTTTGAATAATAAAAGGGACTACAAGGGCTTACGTGATCATTATATAGTTTTATTTTATATTATATCTAGGCTAATGACAGAACAATTTATTTTATAATTATATAGTGTTAATGTAAAACAAATTTAAAGAGTTGTAGAACAAACAGTGTGGTATGTTTTTAGAAATCTGATATAGGTGACTATTTTGAATTATTAAAATAAAGTTTTAGAAATCACACGATATATTTTATAACTAGTAATTCACATTATTTAATTTATACTACACTGATAAAGGAGCAATAGTAATGCGTTTTTAAGAATCCTATACAAAATATAAAACTTTTGTAGGGGGAGGGGGTAATGTTTGATATCATTGGCACCAGTAGAACTTCGGGCACTCGGACGCTGACCAAGAAGTAACATTTCCTACAAGTGACCCACCATATAAAAGTATTGGTCTGCACATTCTTCATCAAATAGAATAAGATATTTAAAACTTAGACATTTATTGAAATCCTATTCATCTCGTTAATTTGTAGAGCAGAATGCAAAGAGTACCTTTTGATAGTACGATATTATATATCAGATAGGCCTACGCATACTGTTCGACATTATTTCTAGAATACTTGTAAAATTTCAAGTAAAGCACGCCTTCAAATGTGTTCATGAATTAAGTAAAATATTTCATTTTGTCAAGTAATAGAGAATTTGGTATAGTAGATAGGCCTAGTAAATATTAGGATGTGATATCTGAATAATTGTACAAAATATACTCTCAATTAAGTTACGGTTCTAAATACCAAGTGAAATTTAAAGGATCGACTGAGTCCTGAGACCATAGGGAGCGTTTTCGCTAATGTTTACGCACTACGATGACATCAACACTTACGGTCTGAGAGTCTGTTTCTACCGAGTCCCAAATGCAGTAGCCACTCTGGCAGGTCACATGATAAGGATGTGACGTCACTAATAAAGTTGCCATAGAGGTCAAGGAATTCAAGAGAAGAAGGAAGATGGCCTCCATATAGGGTTGTGATCCAATTGGCCGACAGGGACAGTGCCTTTAGGTTCCGCAAATTCTTGATATCTTCGTCTATGTCTGTAATCTAATGAACGGTTGCGAGACACATTTTTTGTAAGCTTTGTTTATTCTTAAATGAAGCCAGCTTTTCTTGTTTGGTCCAAATATGAAATAGCTTATACGCTAGGGCTATTTTTTTAATAATACAAAGGTTTATAGCTACATTTCAGGATAAATCTAGTGCATAAATAGCAAAATAGTTCAATATAAATGGAGAGTTTGTGTCATGATCATTTATCAACCCCATAGTTATTTTTAAACTCAAAATATTCAAACTTTTGTATATGAATGCCGAGAATAGAAAAAAACGTATCCAAAGAAAGCAAAAATATTCTAACTATATTTATACAATGATTCTGATAACTTAATTAAATGTACTCACTCAGCTTGGACTATAATAGTTACATGGGACTTCTTGCTATCCAAGTATCTTACCATGCAATCCACCAATCTTATATTGTCCAACAATAGCACGACCTCTTGGCTGCCGATAGCTCCCTGACTCTTGTTGACAGCTTCTCTGATTAGTCCCAACACATCATTGCATATGTCATTTTCCAGATATATCGTATCATCCCAATGGCAGTTCCAATCAAATTCCAACATTCTCAACTTGTGTTCCTGCACTTCCTTCTCCTGTTTTTGTGAGGAGTTTAACTCCTTCAAGAAGCAACCAATAAAGGAGGATCGTACCTTTCGGTTGAGAGCCGTCGTGAACTTGGTAGGAGGTACGTCTTTAGGATCCACAGTTGTCCTGCAGAAACACATGTCCCTGGTTCTGTAAAGGTCTTCCGATGGGGTCCACACCACGTGGCTGTATATCCTCTCTCTGACATGGTCTTCAATACTGTTTGTGTGCAGTTGTTCGCATCTTATGAGGTCATAATTCAGTTCTTTCTTGCTCATATCTATACTAGCGCACTTGAGACTTTAAAGATATCACTCGATTCAAATGTACTAATCACTATGTCTGCATAGTAGCACTGTGTTTTAGAAATCAACTAGGTACCATTAGCTGCTATAGACATAGTTCTTAAAAACAATATACCAAATGAATAATGTAATCAAATTAAACGGTACTATAGAAACGCATAATCATTATTGTTAAACATATCTTTAACGAAAACTCTATCCTTAACGTTACCAAATGTAATAAATAAAGACAATACATATAAACCTCATAAAAATAACTACGTAGCAAAATTAACACAATTATTTGTAGTAAGTAGCTGTTATCATGGTTACCTGTACACCAAATTTTAGAAAGCTTTTGTACATAATTTACCTACTGTTTTACTTGTATGAAAAACTAGTTTATACTCTGCATATTATATATTGCAGTTTCTAATAAGTACATGCTACATGACTGCAACTACATAATATGCACCTAATATCGATGTAGGAACGATGATCTATTTCACTAGTTTCTCACATATATGCTCTTAACGTTAGCAAGAAGCCTACGCTTTATAAGAACAGATTGCAATTTTGCAATTGGGCTGTATACAAGGCATATCAAAATCCTTTTATTCTGAGGATCCCAATAAAAAAAGTGTAAGCATTTAGTGGGGTACAATTAAAATAATCAATCAATACTATCACTACATTTGGTAAAAAGAATTCCATCTTAGTGTCTTATCATCACAAAAAAAAAGAAGAATAAGTCAAATATATTGACTAATAAGACTCACACTAGGTTTGTATACAATAAATTTAAAGCCTTTTATTTGAAGCAATGGTGTGAAGGTCGGGATTTAATCCTGTGCTGAAGTAACTTTTCGTCCGTCCGTAAGTCAAGACCTCTTGGGTGTTTGGTTTCATTTCATAGGAGAAAACAATTGTTAACATACGTACGTGCTGCCAAACGTTGCATTTATCTGAGGAGAAAGATGAACAACTTTTGAGAATTGATCCTTTACGAGGAGAGAGTACACATTCGATAAACTAATCCCACGTGCCAGATTTTTTAGGTCAAGCCAAATTACCAATCATCACATTCTAGTGTTAGAGTTTTACGACGTTTATAAAATATATACAATGGTGCATTGTATGTTGGTTCATCACAAGGCTTATGAATAGCACAAAATAATTAATAGAGCCGCATGTTTGACATGCTCGCTATATACATCCATCCAAAAACACATCCAGGCTGTCAAACTTGATTTTAAAATACTAGGGTTCTTAGGTGATTCATAAATAAATAAACCAGACAAGGCTGACATGTCTCTAGAAATGGTCCCAAACTATAAATACATAAATATAGTTTGGAATACAATATTGTGAACTATACACAAAGTATGTGCACACTTATTTGAATGACATTATGCTTTAAAAATATATAGTATAATTTTGAATATTAATATAACTTAAAAAATACTAATTTCAATTCACTTTTATTAAAATTGGATCAGTTAATACACGAAGAATTATTACTTTGCTAGTAATGATTAATTTCTAAACAAAAGACTTAACACTTTCAGTTATGGAATTTTTATTCATGTTTGAAGATAAAAATATTATTGGAAGGATGGTGATTAAATTGTATCGCCCTACTTATATAGACCTATATTGTGAACCAATGACCTAAATTTTATTTACCTACTACTAGCTGGTGTCCAGAACAAATTAGCTTAGTTATTTTTAGTATTTAAAATTAACCGCAGGGAAAAATTAATAAAATATTCAATTAAGTTTAAATAATAATCCTGTATTGGTTTAAATTGTGTTACAAAAGATGAAAAAGAGGCTGACTAAAACATAATATAAAAATAGAGATATAATTTGTACATGTTGTTAAAAGCTGAAATTTCTTTTGAAGATTAAGCTATAACTTCTCTTTACATAATATATGAACTCTACACTGTTGGTGCCAATAAAAAAAATGGTATGGAACTCTGCACTGGCATTCTCTATTTATTGTTTAAAAATGGAATATTTACTCAAAATTTGTAATGCATGTGAAACAAAATAATATACACGAGCAAACCCAAGTACAAATTACTATATACTTACATAAAACATTTTTAATTGCCGGTTTTAAATTTTATAATTTTATTTTTAGAGAATTAAAGTCCTCATTTGTATATTTGGACCAGTAAAAAAAGAGATCGTTTGTATTCACAAGGGTCAACACTTAATATTAAAATTTCGACTTCTGGCCAAATATTTTGGCATTTTATTAGGGGTTGCAAATCTTATGGTTATCGCATTGCTATTAAATTCCTCATTTATAAATTTAGGCTAATAAAATAGGTAAATATTGACTATTGAGTCGATAGAGATAGATTATTGCTGTACAAACATTTCCCCTAAGAGGTTAAAGGGAAAAGAACATACACTTTTTGAGAGACTTGGCTATTTCTTACTATATGGCATTAGATAATTATTGCGTTAAAATTTAATATCTCTGTACAACTAAAGCTCACAACATTAAATTAATATATTTTCCAATATCTCAGAAACTATTAGTTTTATAAAAATACATTTCAAATAAAAGCTTATTTTTAACAGTACTACAACTTTGCAATGATAGGTTTTT
>CABFVZ010004184.1:0-36569 GCA_902151445.1 Timema monikensis
AAACTATAAAAAAACACCCTTCATGTCTTTTTTTAATGGGCTGGGTTTTTTTGTCATTTACTATACTAGTTATTTTCACGTCTTATTTTATAAAGTTTAAAATAAATAGTATTTTGAATAAAGGATGCAATTTTAGTCAAATAACTTTATTTGTATTTACAAAAAACCATTTTAAAAGAATGAAAAAGCTCAAGTTTATACATGATTATTTTTATTTTTTGTTTTATAAACTAAAACTTTGTTACTTTACTCGAGCCTAACCCCCTCCCCCATGTCATAGGGAGTAACACTACAATGGACTCTTCCCACCCACTAAATGTGTTATGTAATACATTTTTTTTTGCTCCCAATTTGTCCAGTAGCAGCGATGTAAAAATTGTTAAAATATGTTTCCCCCCCTTTTTTGTTGTCGTTATAAAAGCCAAGTTTGGTTTGTTTCTTTTTATTTGTTGCTGTCCCTCCTTTCCCTTTACACATATGAATTAAGAGGGCTGTCTAGGTAGCTGAGATATTTCCAATCGGATGTTGCCCTTAGGATAAATATTGACAAAACCTTTAACAGCACACAAGTTTGGTGTTTACTAGAATTAATACAAAAATATTTTCTATAACCCTACACATACATAAACTTGTGAACATAGTTTTAAAGTTTACATTTTCCACTCCAAAAAGTCCAATAATCCACCTATTTCTGTGGATCACCAATAGCTAACTGCCCGGTAAACGAAAGGTAACAAACTGGCTTAGGAATGTTGAATGGACCTTTGTTGTAATTCAATACGAGGGAGTCACAACACAAATTGTATTGTCATTTGTATTTTCCTCCTCCCCTGTTAGTTCTCCTACTCCTGACTGCTAACAGCTTCCACACAGTAATGTTATAAACCCACTTGGTTTCTGACGTCTGACGTTTTAAGAATTCCTTCTCGTTTATTCTAACACCTTAAGTAGTAATTCTAAGATATCAGGTAGCGTTGTTATTAACATTTGTAAAGTTATATTAATTTAGGTCATTTATGTAAATAATTAATTTACCAGTAATCAAAGTGATTTTATTTCAAAATTTTGAACTGTTTTGAAAGTAAAGTTGTGCGAGTTTTCCCACCCATAACTATGATATTATTTTTGGTTTTTAGGATGTGACGCAGATTGTCCTGAATAATCTACAGGCGCACTCTTTGTACTTCCTGCAGGTCCAGGCCCTAGCTCAATTTGGCCGAGATAGACTTAAAGGAGAAAAGGCAGCCACATTTCTTGACACAGCAAGTAGGGTTATTGTAATTCTTTCTAGAAACAATCCTAGTCCTTAATTAAATGAATCACAAGTAAAGTTAACTGTCAAGTAAACAAATTATCAGGCCTGTGGAGTCGCTATGCCAAGCCTTCAACTCCAACTCTTCTATTTTTTATTTATTTTGTTGTCAAATGTGTATGCACACTGATTTGAGATGGTTGGCTACGATATTTGATTGACTATCCTGTACCGAACATCTCATGTAGAGCAGGCTAAGTAAAGATGAGTTAAACTCTAGCGGAACAGCTTGCACCGACAAGGTGGAAATCTTGAGATTGGCTTAGAGCTCATCACGTGACAATGTTTCTGTTCTGCGCTAATTTTTCAGCGAATATGTGAATCCACAATAACACGCCTATGTTAGCATCGTTCTCTTTCTTTTTCATACAGTATGGATTTTATGCTGAAAGAAAGAATCTAATTTCATAGAAATTGTAAGTTGTGGTATAATTGTTTGAAGTAGGTTTGAAAATACACACTTTTTAAATATATTCCAATTAGCTTAAATTGAGTGAAGGTCAATGGGAGCGGTGGCAGACATCTTGGGAGGAAACAGCATGTCGTTGCAGGAGAAAAGTTCAATTTCTTCGGAAAGGACCAATTTGAAGTTTTGTCTCTTAATATTGTGGGAAGTAGAACTGTTTTACAAATTATAAAAAAAGCATTATATCTGAAAATATAGCCCATTTCACTACTGAATATATAGAGAAGTATCTAGTGATTAAACAGCATATGCCATGCTTCAGTAGTCAAATGGGCTAAGGCATCACATTCACAGAAGACTGGACCGCCGATGAAGCGGATAATCGAGATTTGAATCTGTGTCCGGTGTACTTAGTGTTTTTTTTTTATAAAATGGTTTCCCTTTCTCCCTCCGCGAAAGTGCAGATAAGTGTAACGTGAACAAGTGGTGCTAAAAAAAATGGCAATGTGAATTGGCTGTAAAATAGTAGGTATTAAAATCAATTTTACATTGCTTATTGTGTGAAATTATTTTGTCCTCAAGTGCTTCATCACCTTCATCACCATCATCATCAACTGTTTCCAGCCTATGGCCGGGTCAGTTTAGTAAAATGCCCCCATCTTCCTCCTTTAATTTCTTCCATTCTTCTCCTCTAACTTGAACACTTTTTATTATCCTCTCCCATCTCTTTATTGACCTTGACTGTGGTCTTTTTCCATCCTCATCACATGCCCATACCATCTCAGTCTTGCCTAGTCTGTGGTGTAAATCCAATATTTTTAATGCCTATTTTAAACATTTTTGGTGCCTAAGAATCCACTCCACTTATCATTAGCTCCACCTATGGCCAACATTGTAAAAGTTTATAGTGACTTGTACATCCATTATTTTTATCTTGTTTGTTTGTAATGTTTCCACCATGTATTCATCTTATTTCAGAGAGTTTAGGAAGTTCAAAGGTGCACAGCTAGTCTGCACCAACAATACCGACCCATGGTATATCGACAGACACTTTTATATAAACATGGTAGGTTAAAAAAACAATGTTTCTTTTAATTTAACATGATGGAAGGATGCATACTTACTTGACAACTGCAGGCAGTTCCACAGAATAAGAAAAATATACCCAAGATTAAAGTAATATAATTAGGAGTGTGTGAAGTCCATTTTTTAAATGCAAAGCGAAATCTAATTGAATATAGGAAATATTCTCAGCCGAATCGAAGTTCGAATATTTTCTTTTAGTTGTTTTATGCTTGGAAAAAAAAATATTGTGGCTATTTATATTACTTTATACACTTTTTTTGGCAAATGTTTTATTGTATGATTGTGTGTAGAGATGTCACGATTCTGATTCTTAAGTTCAACCTTGATTCTCGATTCTGATTCTTGAACATTTCCTTTTTCATTATTTTTCCAAGCATTATTGCATTAAAATGATAAACTAATTTATCCCAAAATGTGATTATATATGTTATTTCACTATTTTACTACACTAACACAAATTTGATATGGAAATAACTGCAGAAAAAAAATAGTTTTTAACCTAATTTATATATATATTTTTTTTGCGAAGTTTCATAACTGTCGAATCTGAAATTTTACTTACGAATCGAATAATTTGAGTGTAACATCCCTAATAATTAGTTTAATGAACATGTTTATTATTTCAGGTTTTATGGTGGATGCTTACTTGCCTCGTGCCTCAAGATACAACAAAAATATCAAACTTAAGAAAGAAGTTGGTTGTTCATTTTTTTTCTTATGATGAAGCCGAAGATTATTTTATTACACTTCTTTACAGCATAGTTAAATGCAAAAACACTCTTTCACCTTGGTTCCAATACTACTGATTCACAAGTCAACCGAAACGACAGAGCCAAACGAATTGAGTGGTTCGTTCAGGTGATTTTGTCATTCTGGTAAATATGGCATCAGAAAGAACAGGCCTATATTACAGTGTGGCCACCTTTTCTTTAAACTTATTTGACAGCATCTATAGAAGAATTATTTTGGAAGGAAGAAACATATAGAAAATACAAACATCTTTTTGAGGGTCAACATTGATTGTGATTTACTTTATATCAGTATTATTTCATTGATATTGATCAGAGGTGTACCGATTCAGTAAAACCGATTACCGATTGTTTAAAATAATTGTTCATACTACGATTATTTACACCGATTAGTCCCGATTATTGATTATTTATTAATAACTATTTGGAAATATGGTTAAGAGAATAATGTGAGTTAATGTGATCAATACAAAACTATATTTTATGCATAACTGGCGAAAGTTGGAACTAGATTATTGGTTTTATCAATGGTATGAACTCATATTTCTTTATCTGGTTATGTAATCTTTGCATAGCCCTCACCCCAGATGCGATATATTTATGTGGGTTTTTTTTATTGTTAAACTCCTTCCTAGAAGATTATGCTTTAAATTTTATTCAAACACACGATTAATCAGCATAGTAATCGCCGATTACGATTAATTGTCAATGCACTAATAATCCGCCGAAAACGATTCATCAGTATCTGCATTGGTACACCCCTAATATTGATATCATCTATTAAAATTGACAGCTATGTATCAAACTTTCATGAGGTATTAATGTATGAAAATTGTTTTAATAACTTTTATAACTGTCAGAGGAAAAAAGTTTCATCCAATCAAAATTATGCGTTCTGCAGCTGGTTTAACTTGACAGGTAGAGTGAGTTAAATATAGAAACACTTTTGAAATTTTGACCATAGATAATTTGTTTCAGATACCTTCTGAAATTTGTAATAATTTAGTACAATCTTAGTATAAAAAAATTATTATCGAAGATGGTCGAATTCAATTTTTGCTTACTTATAGAGATAATATTTGGCTCAAGATTATGAGGGTTCTTTATTTTAATGTTTTCCTGAAATCAAAGTGGGTTTTACATTTCAGTCACTACCTTGGGCCTCAGTCCCTGATTTTTTTTAATCCAACATATTTTAAAATCAGCCCAAACAATTTGGTTAAAAAATAGATAGTTGAAGAGTAGGTTGAATAAAAATTAACGTTGTGAAATTGTTTTTCTTTTAAAACAAAAGGTTCATTTTCGAAAGTTTGAAACTTTGTTTAAAAATCTTGTCAAGAATTTAAATTAGTTTGTTTCAAACTATATGAGAAAGTATGTTGGCTATGATTGTGTTATACCATTTATTTTAAAATTTTAATCTTCATTTTGCTAACAAATGTTTAATTTCAATCTGAATCTTAGAAAATATGACTATTAGGTATTTATCCTCAATTCAAATGTGAATAATTCATACATATATACATACCTAATCTCGCCATTCCCTTACAGGGTAGGCAAGAAACTGTGCCTAAAGCTCAAAAAAACAACCACTCCGAACTTAATCCATCCTCACTAACTTTCTCCACACTTTCCTATCCTTGCATACTCCCTTCGCTTCAACATCTATACATACAGTCATGCATGCTATTTTATTCATAAAACGCTTAATGTTTATCTTTTTCTCACATTACTCTACAACATTTAACCACATCTTATGTGACCCACCCTTTTATTTTGATCCACACACTCTACCTTCATATATCTGCTTTGCAACTCTCTTCACACTAATCCTCTCAAACAACCCAAACAAACGTAAGACTCTTCTTTCACATTGATCAATTGGATTCCCTTTCAAATCTCATTCCTTCAGCACTCGTTCACTAAAGGTGAATTTACTTTCAGTTAAGTCGTAAATTAAGGGTTTGCGGTCTGGTTTGCAAGTGCTCTAAATGTTTGGATCATCATCATTATCAGTTTATTGTTCCCGCGAACTGGATACAATTTGTGAATCTCTTCCATTTCTTTCCATCTAGATACATTTCTTCATTATTAATAATGGCTCTCCAGTCGCCCCTCTTCTTCATTATTAATAATGGCTCTCCAGTCGCCCCTCTTCTTCATTATTAAATAATGGCTCTCCAGTCGCCCCTCTTCTTCATTTACAGCGTCCATCCGTCTTCTTCATGGTCTTCTCTCAACTACCTCCTCCATCTATCCACTACCTCGCCACTCTTGTATGAATCTAATAAATATCTATAAGAAAATGAGATTTTTGTTTTCTAATCTGAATTTTTTCAAATATCTAATCTCTTTTCTAATTAAAAAAAATAAAAACTCAATAGTTTTAGTATAATATTATTTAGTATGTAGTTTTGTAACTGATATAGGGCTTTATAAAATAAAATTTTATTTTATTGTAGTGTGTTTATTTTTATGTACTTTTTACTAAAAAAAGAATAATTTATTGTGTCACAAAGACATATTTTCAATTATATACATTCCAGAAGAATAGTTAAAATGTTCCGACGCCAATTAAGATGATACGGATTAATAATGAGATATTGCCCTGTGATTGAGCAGTATCTATAACGACAATGGATTTTGCGATGATGACGACGCGAGCATGTGTTACTGCGCACTTTCTCGCGGTTATGTGATCTGAGTATATTTGATACTTATAATTATGAAATTAGAAAGACTTTTGATGTTGAACACGTTTTATTTAACTGATTACACTCTCGGTACTGAATATATGATATTAAATGATATGATTTACAGATTGTTTTTCTACGATATTACATGTTCCGTGTACTGTGTAATGTTATATTCTCTATGGATTCATACACACAAGCGGCTTATATATGAACTACCCCTTGCTTCTTGGACCCCTTGTCACCAGTGTTAAAACTAATAGAAAAACTACTGGCAACAGGTGTTGTGAAGGCTAGCTTCCTATTGGATGGAAGGATCCAACGCCACATGCTTTTTTGTAAACACTACAGAGTTTATCTTTGAAAGAAAAATAAGTTTTATGGTGCAATACATTGAAATTACTTCTGAAAAATGTGTGAATCTACATGGATGAAGTATTAAAAGGATATTTTATGTACAGTTTAACAAAGAAAAATACACTTCATCTATTACTTTTTTTAATATCCGAGAGGGGTCCAAAACAGTATCATTACATGATGTTTAATAATTTAGGTTTAGAAATTGATATTTATCCTTTTCATTTTGTTTTATAAACGAGAGGCCCAAATTTGCACATTAAATCTTTGTATTAGGATGGAATAGATGGGTGATAAAGCAGCATTTTATTTTGTATATAGGAGAAATCAAAGTATGAGGTGGGCTATGCTGGTCACAGATAACCACTATTACCTTAGCAGTCTGAATGTAGTGCGATGTTTTATACCTAAAACTCTACTTGTATTATATACACAGCCTAACATTTTTCACTGGAAACCCCCCGGCAGATTCCTACAGAGGTTTATTCTATAGCGTAATAGAAACTTAGGTCGGTGGATTGGGCGGTAGCTATCTATTTTCTTCAAGAAGGAAGCCATTACCTTTTACATCCAGTGGGGGCAATGTGATCCGTCATTTCACTTTGTTTTCTCGCGTAGGTGTTTTGTTTGTTTCGGCCACCGGCTTACTAAGCCTGTCGTGACCTACACCTGAGTAAATGAGATGTAGGATAAAAACCGCAAGAGAGGCCAAGAAAGAGATGGGAGGAGCAGATAACAGAAAGTGTGCAAGTGAGAGGAGAAAGAAGGGTGGAAGGATAGATGAAGATGGAGTAATTTTACTAAACTGACCCAACCACAGGATGGAAAACAATTAATGACGGCAATGTGAATAGTGAATTGTTTCTTTTCCTACCCAACAAAACGTTCCCCAAAAGGGGAAAAGAGATCATCTGTGTACATAAGGCATACTTTTCATTTTTTGTATTTAGAGCCTATGGTTAAGGCACTGGATAAGTGATTTTCAACCTTTTTTTCACTTCGTAACTCATTTAAGTAAATTATAACCTTAATTAATATTAGCAAAATGTTTAGTGTGTATAAACATTCAATTATTTGATTTATTAATAATAAAATCTGTTTTATGTTTGTAATAGAAATCATTAAGACTAAATATGTAAGAAAACCCACACCAGCCCTCGCTATAGGGTTGAGTAAATTTCACAACTTTTACATTATATTTTGTCTTACTTCTGGAATATGTAGCTTTTCCCACCATTATTCGAATATTTTCGCGCGTACCCCCACGTTGGGAACCGCTGCTCTAGATTATTTGGGACTATCTCCCTCGCCAAAATTTTATGTCACTAAATTACTATAGCTACACGTGTATTTATTTTGCGTGAGGAGACGGTGGGAAACTATTTAAGAAAAATCACCTTGGCAGGCTTCACCTCCCAGTGACCAGGAAACCAGACTAGACAAGCTCGATGCTTAAGTCTGTGTGCCCATTGATGTATGTTTTCATGTGTTATAGTCATATCTACTCTCATTAAGATCTTGCAATGTAATTATAGTTTTAGATTTTATTTACTATATATCTATATATAAAAATAAGATCAATTTGCAACATACTTGCCTCGGTGGCGTAGTTGGTAAACGCGCTAGTCGTGTTGAGCTCGACTTCTGAGGACGGGGAGATCGAGGTTTTAATCTCAGGCAGGTGAACTGGGGTGGTTTCTCCTAAATGGTTTTCCTCTTCCCCCTGCACGCAAATGCGGGTTCACTTCTTCTAATTCAACCTTCCCAATTCCTAATCCATTAGCGTAATTAGTACTTAAAGCGTATAACCCGAACGGGTAGTAAGACCCGGTGCTAAATAATAATAATTTGCAACATTTTTAATCATACAGTCCTGGTTTTTTTTATCACTGTCTCTTACTACTTTTCACGCTATACACATCTTGTACCTCTCCTTTATGAGATTCATCAAAATACGTATTAGCTACAAAGATAACTTTTTGTTTGTTTGTATTTGTTGACAGTTTCCATACTAAAATGAGAATTCATCTTATTAATTCAATAAATTAAATAATCAGCTCGCTTTTGTTATTAGAATTGGTTGGCTCTTTCCAACAACAAATTACTCATTCTAGTCTATGACATATTAGAAATTTAAACTGTTCCAAGTTTATTTTCAGTTCTGGAAACTCAAAATACAGCAGTAGCTCAAGGGCCGAGACTATAAAGCTCATTCGAATGACAACCGTTCTTAGATGAATAGCGACTAACATTCAAGGACCCACTTCGGTGGCTGCTTGGTGTAACTCTCACAGTACCTGGACTTGCAGATGACAGGGAGATCGAGTTTTGAATCTTGATCAGGAGTCCTCTGAGTTTTTTTCCACCCAAAAAGATTTTCCACTCGATTAATGTGGGTACATTTCCTCTAAATATAACCTGTCATCCCCATAACCGTCAGTGTAATTAGTACATAAGCGCACACAAAAACGGGTGGTAACACGCGCGGTGCTAAAATAAAATTACCATTCAAATTAGCTTTATAATATCAGCCCTTAAATAAGTATGTTTAGTCATACATTAATAAACCTAGTTAATTAAATCATTTAAAAGTATATATCCAATAGCTGGTGGGTTATAGCTAAGACAAAACCAATTGACGTGTCATTTCTTTAGGTCATCTTTTAAAAACTTTCATTAAAATCAAAGCAATGGATAATTTAGATAGATCAGCATTAAAAGAATAATTTTCAAACACAAAGTTTAATCAAATACATTGTTTTATTTTATTTCTTACATCAGGAATTATGGCCTCAATTCCCCCCCCGCCCCCCTTCCCACTGCCCCCTTTACATGTTTGTTATGGTGCATCAAGAAATGGTTGCAGTTTATTGTAGTTATGGTCCACAGCCTTCAGAAGGAAATCAATCCACTTTAAGTCCTCTTCCGCGATGAAGTGTCCGCCATTTGATAGTTCCAAAACTGCTTTAATCTTGTGAACCAAACCTAGGGCATAACTTCTGATAGAGTTTCTGTCAAACGGTGGATACAATGAGGCGACAAAGTCGTCGACAGCCGGGCTCACTTCTTCTGCTGCCACAGCCAAGCAATCTAGTTCAGCGATGTTATTTGTCGTATCACAATTTCCTTTGATAGAAACCAAACTGTGAATCCTTTTGAGAGAAGAGCAAACAGTCTTTACTAGGCCTAAACAAGGGGGTAACATCTCGAGTTCTTCACTATTCCATGTGTCGGATTCGTCCAAAGACGTTTCCTGCCCACCCTTAATCTCCTCTTCCAGTTCATGTAGGGCGTCGCGTACGAGGAGTCGTTCTTTCTTAAGAATCTTGCAAACGGCCTGAACGTTATCCTTGGACAGTTTCTCGAGCTCGTCACAAGCCTCCCAGACACAAGCAGTGTGTTTTAAACGCTCCTTTTTAACTTTGGGGCCATTGAATTTCATGGATTTGAACACCGAGCGAACGTTTTCTAGGATGTTTGAAACTCCCGTATAAACTTCTTTCGATAGGACCGCGCCTCGATTCTTCGGCAGGTCGCTGAAAACTGATATAACCTCAAAGCTCGCAAGTTCGACCGCCGTAGCCATGCACATTGTTTCTTCCGCGTTCGGGTAGGGTGGCTTTGATAGAGCCATGCAAATTTTCGTCACTTCATTGTGAATTTTCTTAGATGCGAAAAGTAATCTGCTCCAAAAGTGATCGGAAACAAATTGTGCAGGTGACATTTCACCAGTTTCTTGACTATCGTATGTTAATTGATCGCTCGCCACTTGCAAGCGATCGACAAGTGTTTCAATTATATTAGACCAGGCTTCTGTCATAATAATTTATCTTGCTGTTACTTTGGTGGTTATAATTTTTTTGATAACCTTTAATCAAATAATTTAATATTGTGTAATCGACTAATCGTTGTATTACTACCTTTACTTGTTTAGTGTTTACTTCTAACCAACATTAAAAACTAAAAATTAGTTTTGCTTTAAATGGCATAAGGACTCCTTCGCAAAATCTGAGATAGGTAGCAGCATCTACAACAGTACCTCTTGCTTCCCTGCCACGTTTGTTATTAGAATGAAGTGGTCATAGAACTTTTTGCTAACTTTGTACTAATAATATTATTATTATTCACACTGCGTATTACTACCCATTCGGTTTAGACGCACTTATGCTAATGTTCAATAGTAGGGGGATTGCGATATTAAAGGAAGGATATACAGTTTAACGAGGGATCCGAACCACAGTGGATGATTATTGTTATTAGCACCGCACCACGTCTTACTACCAGTTCGGGTTATACTCACGCTAATGTGTAATGGTAGGGTGATTGTGAGATAAAATGGAGGACCTACAGTTTAACGTGGAATCCGAACCACGTTGGAGGCCTAGCATTTCACACATTTGAACCATGGTGGAGACCTGGCACTACACACATTCACAAGCTGTGATTAATACACGCCCTATCAAAGGTGAAGGAAAGGTTTGGCGATCAGATAAATCTGAGTTGGGACCTAGGATTGAAACCCAGACCCCCAGCACAGAAGTCCGACACATTACCCCTAGACTTCGTACTATTAGATAAGGTATGTAAATATATTTCAATAAAGGGTTTAACTCAAAAATTTAAGATCGTATAATTGAATATTCTTACACTTGAAATTAACACAGTAATTTAAATTTTGCCCGTACCATCAAATCAAGTTTTATTTATATTTGGGTCTGATATTATTGCTATGAATATTATGATGGACTTATTTCTTTGAAACAGAATCAAAAATGCATTTCCCCTCTATTTTAAATAATATAATATAATATAATTGTAGTAATTAATTCTTTAAAAAAATCAGTAATAGTAAACAAGTATGTATACCAGAAGGCTATTCAAACATGAACATTTAAGCTAATTTTCATCTACTGTGTATATTGGTGTTTATTTGTCTAGAGCTTCTCTTCACATTCTCATAGGCCAGTACAGGGTGTCCCATGGAAAAGTAACCCACCTCCTATATCCATCAGGTTCCTCACTCTGAATTGGAGGAGGTCAATCCCCTTCCACCCATATTGTTACATGAAGAATGAGTCAATAAAGCTTTAGACAAGCAGTTCACTTGCACTTTCTTCATGTCATAATATGGGTGGAAGGGGATTGACCTCCTCCAATTCAGAGTGAGGCTCCTGCTGGATATAGAAGGCGGGCTACTTTTCCATGGGCCACCCTGTATAAGATTTGTCTGTTCTCAAGTCCATACATATCGCATAAAAAGTATGAATTAAAACAACTTTATTTATGTTGACTATTCACTGTGTAACATTTATGAACTTCAGCATTGAAAATAATGTATTTCAACTTCTTACGCACTATTCGCTATGTGTTATGCATTAATATAAACCCAACTTAGGCAGTCCCTCATTTTGTTGTGACTCCATACATGCCTAGAAGGAATATATTTTCCTCGTTTCACTGACTTAGAGTCAGTAGATTTACGTCGGTAGTTATACAAAACGGGGAAAGCCGCATTGATACAGCTCGCTGGGCAAACCATCCCTGGTGCATCAAGGATGGAATTCGAAACCTGCCCATAGGTGATGATGGAAACTATAGCCAGATTCATATATAATATTATTTTTTCGACAGTTACAATAGTAGCCACTAAATTATTTTTTTTAATTCGCATATCAAGTCTCTTGAGATTAGCTGCTGTTACCTTTGAAAGATAATGCCAATGCCTATTAAATATGTGTATTATAAGAGGTTTGTCTTGTAAGACTAATACTTGACTTGACAATGCAATGGGGCTGACTCGACATTTCGCAAACTCTTGAGACTACGGTATCTTGACAATGTCACACGTATACCCAAAATGATTGATGGATTAATAGAAGAACTTTCCATTCTCAATCATACACTCAAAGATTATAGGTATTGCATAACGGTGACATATTGTTTTTATTTTATTCTTAAAGATAATCCAAAATAAATTATGGTCAGTCAATATGAAGGCATATACTTTTGTGGTGGTATTTTTAGAAGTGTTCTGGTGGAATTCAGGATCTTGTGTAAGTTCACTGTCAATGGCACTAGATAATTTAGGCAACGATTTTCGTTCATAATATTGTTGAAAAAAAAATCACTTATTTTGATTAAATTTATTTTAATTCATTTAAATGCTTACCAAAAATTGCATGTGAGTAATATAAAACAATTGAATTACCATGGGATTAAAGAGATTTCAAAAAGCAATAGTGTATAACATTAGCTGAGGTATGAATTTAATTCTTTTTTTAAATTGTACAAACAAATTTAATTATTTAATTAAGATCCATATAATTAATTATCTCTCAAAGTGTTGTAATTTTTTTATGATAAATTTCAAATATCAGAAAAAGTAATAATTATAAAAATTGTTGTTAGTATTAAAAAAAAATTTCAATTTTGATTCGGAATATTTAAATAAATTGAAATTTTTGGCTGGAGTACAATATTATTTTTCTTAATTAGGAATGTGTAATATTTACTACACTAGGGTCCATTATTCAGCAATTCTATTTCTAAAGGTTATCACTCGGGTGTGGTTAGGTAAAGAGAAAACACATACTCTACTATTGTAGAAGGTGCCAAGCCTCTAATCTACTAGCGCCGAATATCTCGTGTTTAAAATTGTACTGAAAAAATTAGGTTAATCTATGGTGGACAGAATAGGAGTGGTTCAACGCTCTTTATAATAAAGAAGTCCAACAACTAACAACTCGGTATTGATAATAAGCTAAATGAATCGATTTACTGGCCTAGAATCAAATCACTTGTTTTACAATATATTGTTTGTTCATAGAAAAAATTACTAATTAATGTTTTTTTCTCCTAATTGTTTTTCTCTTTTGCTTCACGCAGATGTGGGCACATATATTTTAACTACACCTTATTCAACTTCATTCCTTAAGTATAAATATGTGTATAACTTAGGACCACTGGTAAGATTATTAACATAAATGAACCTTGTTTTGGTACAAATTGAAAACTCAAGTGAATATTTTTCCTTGGCAAATTTTATTTATTTTATTTAGCAGGTGTTGTATCGTTCTACACGTCCATTACCTGGTTCAAACCGAGTCCTCCAGCATTTCCTATCAGCAGCTTCCTTTTTTTTAGATCCCGAAACTTAATCTTCTTTCCATATTTTTCATCAATCAGTAGAAAACATGGTCTCTTTTTTCCCCCTTAAAGTTATTATGTTACTTTTAGGTAGTTATAAAGGGATGGATAAAAGCGGGTATAAAAAATCACAACCAAAACAAGATCATGATATTTAGACGTTATTTTGCATATAGGTACCAAAATGTCAATGGTCGAGTTAAAACCTAAAGATAATTATTATTGACAAGTCGTACCAAATGCTAAAAGATGGCCTGGTCTGTAACATTTCCACATGGGTAAAAATACCTATACAGAATTTCCCTGCCACACTGGAAAAACTTTTTTTAAGCAACTGAAATTAGTTTCCGGCCAACCCGTTTATAAGTTTACCATTGTTCAGTAAAATCGCCTTTGAGAGTGACGACGATGATTGTTGAGCAGGTGTTGGGAAGTCAAGATGACCCTCAAGTCACTGTCACTATCCCTCAAGGAACACTGCGGGGTGCCAGTCAAACCACAGTTTCTGGGACCATCTACCACAGATTCCTCGGAATACCTTACGCTAAGCCTCCAGTGGGAAATTTGAGGTTCAGGGTAAGTTCACACTTTTCAAGTTCTAACTTTCTCGGAATACCACATCTTAAACGAAGCTTGGGATATCTAAGGTGTGTATTTTCTTAGAATACTGCACCTTAAACGATTCTTGGAATATATAGGCTTAGAGTGATTAGAAGTAGGCATTTTATCTATTTGTTCTCAGTCACCCCAGCCCCCGGAAAACTGGAACGGAACAAGAGACGCTGTGGAATTTGGCTCCAATTGCAGACAGGAGGGAGGAATAGGGGAGGAAGACTGTTTGTTCATAAACATCTTTACTCCGCAGGTTAGTAGAGAAACCCCATCACTTAGTCCAAACTTCAGACTTCTCTTATCTTATAACAAAAAGTGTTTTGGTTTTGTTACTGTCAATATTAAAATAAAAAAAATCCCGTGCACCTAAGGAATATTTAGTCTCGTAACATAATTGGTTTTGAATTGAAAAACTATATTTATTTCTTCTTGACTAAGCATCAAGTCTACAGACAACAATACCAACGTATACCATTGATTTCCATAATACAGTACAAAGATCACTGATGTATACTGTAGTTTGTAACATTTTTGCCTCTAGTGATGTCATGATCACAGCAATTATTGGTAAGGTCCTACTTAGTGGTGATTAGCTACGCATACGTCTACTGTAATAGTAAAAGTCTGCGAATGTGTAATGAGTTCCCATGACTTCACAGCCAAATATATAATAGAGTGGTTTCGTTTGATACAGGTATAATGACTTGGTATGAGCAATATAGGAGTGGTAAGGCTATTATTGAAAGTCATCCCTAGGAGAATTATACAACAGTTTTTACTTTTATTACTTACCTGGCCTCGGCCACCTGAGATTCAGTAAGGAGAATATAATAAATGAAAATTCATTCATAGTAAATTTATTCTTGCTTTTTCTAAATAATTACTGTAAGATTTATCGTTAGTTCTCAGTATAACCGTTTGGCAGCACATGCATCTCAAGGTATTTAGGTAAACTATTTTGCTGAACATTAGTTAACTATTTGGTTGGGGGAAGCAATTCCGTACCACTATTTTATCGTTTTTATTTCCACTGGCATTCGTAAATTTAATGCGTTTCTCACAACCTAAAATTGAGAATATTTTTATTTTTAGCTTCCTAATAATTCTGCAGACACCGAGCTACTTCCTGTAATGGTGTGGTTTCATTGGGGAGCGTTTGTTACTGGAAATGGTGATATAACTCCCGGTCATCTCATAGACAAACGTGTACTTTTCGTCCCAATCAATTATAGGGTCAATATTTTTGGTGAGTATAATATCCCGTCGTATTTCTTTGTAAATATACGGTAAACGCATTTGGTAAGCATTACATAATTTACACTTTTTTGCTTGTTCATATTTCATATAAAACATATTCACAATCCCAATTATTCCCAGCTTATAATTAGTTCATTGCTAATGACTTGTTCTACTAAAAATATTTATTTCTCTTGTTGAGTGTGCAAATAGATTTATTATTTCTAGATTGCGCATAAAATCTTTTGTTTACGAGTCTGTTCTCACCCGTAATACTTTTGACTTTAATGACGTCAATGTTACAAAAAAGATTTTAGTTGCTTTGATTGTGCTATATAGTTGTCACATTCTACATATATGCATTGCGTTCATATAATGTCACAGCCACAGATAACTATTAAAGCGGTATGTAAGAACGTTAGTGAATACTTAGTGGACTATTAGTGTGGTCCCAAGCACACTATCGCTCCACCTTTTAACCTATGATAACGCAAGCAAACCCACGCTAGTGTCCACTCAGCATCCACTTAGTCAAGCTCTTGTTTACGGTCCTTAGTCACGTTGATTACATGGATATTAATCACGCATACGCAGTCTAATACTAAACATCTGCACGTGTACAGTGAGCTTAAATGAGGTCACACTCAAAGATAAAGGTTTGTCACATCCGTTGCATGGGCAATGGATATATATGAATAGTCTAGGAGTAATACGTATATTGGTGAACAGGTTTTCTGAGCCTGCAAGGTGCTGACGTGTCCGGTAACGCAGGCCTGAAAGACCAGGTGGCAGCACTTAGCTGGGTGAAGAACAACATCGCCCACTTCGGAGGGGACCCAGACAGTGTAACCATATTCGGTGGTAGCGCTGGTGGCGCAAGCGTGCACTACCATGTACTATCACCTCTATCATCCGGTCAGTCTACTCTTATCGCATATGTATATTTTCTAAATAATTGTCTATGAGGATTAAGTGAGCCTTACAAATTACAATTTGAAATGCAATGTTCCCAAACTGCTGTATTTATGATGATGGGTATGACAGTTATAAAGCGTAAACATTACTAAAATAATCCTCACTTATAAAATAAAGTGTTTTGTTCCCATTTAAAATTACTTAATATTTTTCCCAAGGAAGGTTAGATTTTATGTTTCTTACTATTTACCAAAATCTCATAAATGTAATATTTATAATAGAAACTTTGTTGAAAAGAAGCTAGTTTCACCTTTCCATATATATTTTAAATTATATTATAGTTCACAAATTTTAAGGTTTTTACTCTCTATCTACTAATAAATTTTAAAACTTATACACCCAATGAGTGAGCTGGAAATTTAATATATTTTAAAGCATTAACAACCATTTTTGAATCTTCATGAATTTAGATAATTTTTCAAAATATTAATCGTAAAAACAAACAAATAACGAGATTTTGAAAGATAAAATAATACCTTTAGGCCACCTCTTTAAATCAATCTATTTAATTACGTTATTTTTTTAGATAGATAGTTTAAGATTATAGATAGATATAAATAAAGTGTTGAAACCAGAGGGTGTAAGTGCTATGCTGTGTTGGATATTTTAAAACATTCTTTTGGTTGATGTATTGCAAATTTTGTTAATATTTGGGCGAGTGGGACACTTTAAATATAACGAGTCAGTCTTTCGAAAAGCGTCTCGGTGGATCAATCCACCCTTTCTTCAAAATTTGACTATTTTCCCTTCTCTGTCATATTTTGACTTGATATATCCTCCACAGGTTTATTCCACAGAGCCATATCTGAGAGTGGCTCAGCTCTGAACCCTTGGGCCTTCACTCCGGACACTCAAAGTTACGCCTTCAGGCTAGGTTCAAATCTCGGATTGGAGACTGACAGTGCACAGGAACTGGCAGACTTCCTGAGGACAGTACCAGGAGAACAGCTTTCTGAAGCGGTGGACACGTTGCTTACCAAGGAGGTGACCACACTTGAGCTGTCATTGACTACCACAGTTCAATTTTCATAGGAAAAACCTTATCTAACAATTGAAAAATTACTAGATCCACTAGCTCACACGTATTCTAATAATATAGTAAAATGGTATCAATGTTGATTGCAAAAAAATATGTTTGTATTTTATAAAACCAAAATCCTACCATAAATATCTTTCCCACAAATCAGTGTATGGACATTATTACTGGGGGGCTCAATGAGGGGCCTCGTCTTATCAATAATGTATTTAACTGGTATGTCTTAGCAGTGTATCAGATATATGAAAAATCATGCCTGAAACAGTACAAAAATGTTAAGATATCTTATTTATATGACGTATATTTCCCATTTAGTATTATTTATTTTATTCAGTAGGTACCATTTTTTATTTTTGAAAGTGGGAATGAGCTCATTCTACCCTCCCCGCCCTTTTATCATGAGCTAGCTACACCCTATGCACTGGCGGCTACATCGCGTGAGACATTATGTTCACAATAGACTGGATTGTCAATGACGTTGAGGTTCATTGGGTAAACTGGAGGGGTTACCCCGCATGTGATTTTTTTTTTATCTCCTCTATTCACGTTCGTTAATGTGCACCTCCTCTTATAAATTTTAAACTCTCTGATTGCATTGTTTGCTATAAACAGCACCATTTATCATACTTGCTTCAGTGGCCGAACGGTTTAAGGCATCACTTTCGCGTTGGACTGGCATGTTGACGATAAGGGAGATTGGGGTTCAAAACTTGGTTAGGTCCATTGAGGGTGTCTTTTTGCTAAATGGTTTCCCACTCTCCTTCCATGCAAATGTAAGTATATTACCTCTAAAATGCTTCCTTCTTCATCCCTACCTCATTAGGGTATTTATCATATTTGCATATAACCTTAACAGTTAGGTGTTTTTTTATCACTGCATTTTACTATCTAATCAAAGATAAGAAAAAGATACAAGTGTATGATAATCTCTAAGAAATAAACCACTATCGCAGATAGTAGTGTAGTGTAGTGTAGTGTAGTGATGTAGAATATCTAAGAAGTGTACCCGAATTGATGTGGTGATAATGGGAAACCATTTGTAAAAAAAACCTTTAAAAAATACATCTACAACACACCCAGCAGGGATTTGAACCCCCAGATCTAATCCCCGGTAAACCAGATGGAACGAGATTGTCTGTCTTTGTTCGAGCGTTCACCTGATAAGTTTANTTAATCTCAAGCTATGTAAAACTTATTATTTTTGTTTTATTTTCTCTAAGGAAACTGTGAAACTCCTGACGTACCCGTTCCTCCCTACCTTAGAATATCCCGTAGAAGGGGAGTCTGTGTTTCTAACAGACTATCCATACAACGTGGCAACCTCAGGGAAGTTCAACAAGGTACCCTACATAACAGGCATCTGTCTTTTAGAGGGGCATCAGTTCATCGGCTCCGACGAGGGTGAGAAATGTTTTAAAAGTTAAAACAAATTAAACTAAGGTGTCAACAAGACAGCCTGATATACATGGGTGATTTTTTTTTTCTTAAGGTGGTGTGTAAGGGAATATAAGTTGACCAAACTTCAGCTTGTGTGCCTTAATTATCCTTAGGAAGGCTGCCTTGTGTGCCCAAACCTCTCGTGGACCCATACAATGTTGTGGGAGACCATGTGTCTGCCCCCGTGGTCACCGGTGTCGCGGCTAGGGGTCCGCGCGCCAGAGTTGGGGCGCGATACAAGTTCTAGTACAGGGGTTGTACGAAGAAAGTTGTCCAGTTGATGTTTTAACACAAGTCTTTATTTGTGTCTTTGGTTGCGTTCCCCCCTTGGTCATAGTAGAATTAGCCATCACTGTCAGGCCAAATGGCTTAAAATACTACTGTACTTGTCTATTCTGTCTAAGCCTATACTCCATTTATCCATTCACCTACAACCACTCTTAATCATAGTAATAATAAATAGGATAAATAAAACTACGAAACTTATTATCTCAATGTAAAAATAAAAACTTGCTGTTAGTTCTGAAATATATTAATTAACATTTTCTTGTGTTGTGAGCCTATTAAAAATTACTGTATTTGTCAAAGGAAGGCTAAACTTTAGAGCCCTTTTTCATCAAGCATTCTCTCATAGCTCCGTGAATATAATTAAAATGTCATTGAAAATGTGGTAATGTTGCATTTTCACAAACATTTTTTCTATCAATAACTCACAAAATATAGTTTTATTTTTTAAGGAAAACGAGACCTGTTGGAATCTTTCTACTCTATATTGATGTGAACCATATTTTAAAATAACGCACCATATAATTAAATATTGCGTTGGAGCTGAATGTCTGTGCGACAGTTTCTAGATTATCGAGGCGGCCTCTTTAGTTTGTTTAGGAAGGCACACAAACTATGAAATTGTTTATTATGAAACTTTATATATTCCCCTGTTTTCCATCCTTCTTAGGTTATGTCTCATAATCCGTATGATAGAATACTTATTTATTTTCCATGTGGTGGTTTTTATAGATCTCGCTAACTCGTCGTTCTGGGAAGCCATAATGGATAATCTTGAACAAGTGGTGCCAACAGACCTGGGTCTTCCCGCAGGATCGCCTGGCTCCATTGAAGTGGCCAACAAAGTCAAAGAGTTTTACTTTGGATATAAAGATATTTCACTCGAAACTAAATCTAAATGGATTGATGTGAGTTAAAAAAAAAATTATAATTTCGGAAACATCTTAATGATGCTGGCCACTTAAATGAACAACTCCTTTCACTGCATTTTAAAAAATAGGAATGGTGGTTCTGAAGCTTTAAAACCACTATAACAAACTTCAATTATCAATTTTTTATCATAGAATTTCCTGGTATGATCCCATTAAAGATTTATTTATTTGTTCGAGAAAAGTCAAATCTATGTTTTTATCCATTTAGATGAAATGCAACTCTCGAAATTTCAATGTAAATAGTATCATTTTTCATACTTGTTTTAAATTAAAAAAACTTATAATCTAAGGGTTCTAATACTAGAAATATGGTATTAACTTTTGCCTTTATTTTGACTTAAATCATATTTTAAAATAATAAACCACATCTTAATAAAGAAATATTTTAAACGTCTGCAACTCGTCTAATCACTTTGATCGATAGTCTCCTTAAAAAAAAATAGAAATAGATTGACCCAGAGGAAATTTAAGAATGGTTCACAAAATGAAGACCTTTTACCCTGTCCTGATATAATGTAATATTTTACTTTAAAATGTCTACAAAACTTTCCAACAAACTACATTACAACCTGTTTTCTAGTGTCTAATCTTGTTACTCTTTCAATTAGATCATGGGTTTGCAATCGGAACAAAGGCAATGATTCCCAACCAATCAAAGTTTTACAATGCCACCTACAACTACCAATCCACTAATGTTTTAACTCTTTACAGCTTCAAACAGATCTTCTCTTTGCAATCGGAACGCAGACTACGATTCACATACAATCAAAGTTGTCCAATGCCACCTACAACTACCAGTTCGTCTTTGGTAGTAAGTTTCCGACTCAAAGATATTTTTTCAATAGGGACATACAAAATTCGGGGTGTTTTGAGTGATAAAATATCCTTCAAAAATATTATTAATAAGGTACTAACTGGTACATTCTCCATTAAATCAAAAGACTATTCTAGATTAAGGTATTTTAAATGTGATCAACAACCTTGTTATTTATAAACGCTGATATTTGCAGCCCCTTACCACATCGCAGAAGTATATTACCTCATCTACAGCGAAGCGGTGGAAGGGGTGAATACAGAACCCGCCATCATGTCACGCTTGATGACCGACTTGTGGAGTAGCTTTGCCAAAACCGGGTAAGATTCTTTTGATTCAGTGGAGTGTCATGAAAAGTTTCCAGGGAGGGCAGAGCTTGGTTATAACTGTACTTGTGATATGTTCTTCTCCATCTGACCAATCTACCCAGGTCTACCCTACATACCTCTTATAGGAAATATATTCCCGTTGATAGCTGATAAATTAGTGTCTTTCTGAGCGGTGAGAATCAACATGATTACAGGTACAGTTTTAACAAGCTTTGCTTGTCTTGACAACATTCTATGATACACCACTGGTTTAAACCTCGCCTTACCTGGGACGTTGTGGTGTATTCTCTGTTAATATTTCATTCCAATAACATAATATACACAGCACTTCGAAAGTAGTTGTAGGAAATCACCAAGGTTGAAATATAATTTATTATTAGATAGGTGGCAGGCCTACACATTTAAGTAAATGGTTCACTTAATTTCATAGGGAATTTAAATTCAGATCTTATCAAAATATTTATTTAGTTCACACAAACATATTATGTTTCGTTTATACTATAGTGAATTTAATGTTTAAATCAGTGATAACTATAACTATTCACCTTTCCTGTACTTTTTTCCAAACATGTGTTCTAAATTACCTCAGAAATCTAAAAGAGGCTTTCCTCACAGAAATATACTAAATATATTCTCATCCAATGACCTTTTCCTGTGCTTGACCTTATTTGTTATTACTTTTAAATGTTCCTATCATCCTTTACCATTTTCCTTTTACTCCATTTTGTGTTTTTGTGTTTCCTCTTTTAAGAAGTTGAGTTGCATGTTTCAAACTCCTCCCTGATGAGTTTCAACAGAATGAAACCTAGGTCAGGGGATTGGGCGATAACGATTGATTTTCTTCAAGAGGCAGCAATTACCTCTTTGTCCAGTTACAGCAATGATTTAAATTGTGAACTCTGTCCTTTTTTATTGTAACAGCAATATTGTGTTTGTTCACTTGTATATGTTTTCTAGTCACCTTTTCTGTACCTTCTTCCAAATACGTATTACAAATTACCTCAAAAAGCTAAAAGGGGTTTTCCTTTGTTTTAAACTGCTGCGTCAACTTGATTGCAGAATACCCAGTGCTACCAACGTGACGTGGCTACCGGCGAGTGGCTCTAGCTACCCTTACTTGAAACTAGACACAGAGCACCAACTGTTGAACGAGGTGGAGAAAGATCGGATGGATTTCTGGGCCGGTATATACAAGGATTACTACAACGGAAGTATTAACGCATAAAGCAGGTTTCGAGGTTTAAATATGTTATATGGTTATTGGGAGTTATATTAAATACTCACACATATGTTCAAGTATTTTATAATTAACGGAGCAACAAGAAATTTACTTTTGGGTGGCGAGGGGTCCAGGTAGTGACACTAGAAACTTTTACTTTTTTAACACTGCGTCTTACTACCTGTTCGGTGTGTATTCTTATAACACTTTACAACATTAAACTCAAGTATGAAAAACGCGATATGTTTAGATTACAACAAAGTGATAGAATTGAGTGTCCCCAATGGTTACATAACTGCTATGAGAGACATTGGTTCAAATCCCACTGCGGTCAAAATGACGTCTTATTAAAAAAACACAAGAAAAACCGGCTGGTGCGACTCCCTAGGATTTCACCATGAGTGTAATTAATCCCAGGTGCTTGTAGGTCCTCTTAATAAACAAATCTATCAGAATTAATGCCCAATAAAACTATTGTATAAGTACCAGTATATTCAAATGTACTTTCTATGGTGAACGATTTGACATTAAAATACTTTTCACAAAATATTATGAAGTTTTATTTTATGTGTATTAAATAGCGAAGGTATTATATTTGATAATTACAATTATATTTGCAACTAATTATCATATTCTTTGAATCGAAAAATGATAACCGGACATGGGAATCAATACCAGGACCTTTGGCTTAGTACGCCAATGCTCTAACCACTGAGCTATCCAGGGGTCGTCCCGTGCCCAGGGTCATTCTTCACTCATATCTTATGGCAGAGTCTGTGATGGATGTGTCGAGATTATGGTTTTATATAAGTTGGAATATTTCTCTAATCATAAAAAAAGAGTCAAACTTGCAACGGGATTTAGTCTGATTAGCCAACCATAATTTTCTGTCACAAGTGTAACTACTTTTACTTGAACTTGTGATAAATTTCTAGAATATTTCAGTTGATTTGGTTACATGACTTGCTTGAAAAAAAAATCTAATCTTAAATCAAAGTTCAAATATTTCTTGTTAATTTTTTATGCTTGAAATAATATTAGATCGTTGCTATTTATATAACTTTAAACACTAAAATCACTTAAGAAATATTTTATTGCATGATTGTTTGTAATATTTCATTCTAATCTGATAAATCAAGTTGTGTATCACAACATGCAATTCAACTAGTTCAGATAATTTCTTAATGTGTAATAAATATATATACACATATACACACACACACACACTTTTAACAGCTCAGAACAGCAATAATTGAACATAAATTTAGTATTTTAGCCACCAATACTTTTATTGGCAAAGCTTCCTCACTGTAAAAGGTTGTTTTTTTTCCAGAATAAAGTCAAAGTTTGGAATCTTCACATGCCCTTAATAACCATGGTAAATTAATTGACATGGAAATTTTACTTGAATAAAATTTAAAAATAACAAAGATTAAGCGGGGATGGGTCTCGAGGTATTTTACGTTGTAGACTAACGCTCTACCAAGTGAACTAAACTAAATCTTAAATAAAGTCTACTCTAAGTAGTTGGTACTTATATGATATCTGCAAATTTTGAGGAAATAAACTAAGTTGCAAATAAAATTTAAGGTGGTTTTAACTAAGCCACTGTATACAATAATAGTGTTCACTTTCGATTAAATTATCTCAAACCAGGGTAGCAATACATATTGTCGACACTCACCGCTGGCCGCGTGGTCTTACGCCCGACTCTCGCAGTAGACTAGACTGCCAATGACAGACATCAAGGTTCAAATCCAGTTCGGGTGTACCAAGGGTGATTTTCTCAAAATGTCGTTTCCACTCTCCTTCCATACAAATGCGAGTATATTTCCTATTAATATAACCTTCCTATTCCCTAAAACCATTAGCGTAATTAGTACATAAGCGTATAATCCGAACGGGTAGTAAGACACAGTGATACCAAAAATACAGAGGTGTTTTTTTTCAAATTCACAATCATGTCGAGAACAGGACAGTCTTACAAGATTTCCTAGACTACAAGGTGCAGTTTTTTTTATAAGGCAATGAAAGCAACCTTGGCCGATGTATTTTTTTAGCAAGGTAAAATCGACCAAGGGGAACTGACCCCCCCCTTTGGGGCCATGAGGGTAGCAGGAGACCTCGTGACTTCTATGGGAAGAAAAGTCACGGTCAAGCCATCAACCAGAATTGACGTGTTCAAGCAGTCAAATATTGATTTATATTTCTACAACACTCCTCCATATTTTGTTGGCAAAAGGTATAGCGTACAGCGAAAAAGCCAATCTGTCTTTCCTTGACACAACACAGGGTGTAGTGTTGGTGCTGTCTGCGCTCAGCCTTTTGTCCCTTTCAAATTCCATAATTTAAGTCTCGCTATATGTTATCAAAATAACAACTTTGGTAGAGAGAGACAGTTTTTATAAATCTCAGCCTCAAACAAAATAAAAGGTTTGTTTTCTAAGAATAACAATATTAGAATGACATTTTTTTTTCTCGCCAGGTTCAGTTTTTGATTCCCTAAAACCAAAGTGGAGAGTTTATTATCAATAATAAAACTTTTTAACATGTTAACACATGATACAATGTATTAGGACCGGATGTTTACAACAATCAAGTCCACTTCAGGGTACATACACTAATTGTAAAAGTAAATCCACCAGGATGTACTACAGAAAAATCCCGCTTCGGTGGTCGCGTGGTCTAACCCAATACTCTTGTGGTAGGCTAGGCTGCCGATGACAGGGATGTCGAGGTTTAAATCTCGGTCGGGTGTACTGAGGGTTGTTTTTCCTAAATGTTTTCCCACTAATGTCTAGTTTCCACTTTCCCTTTCAAAAGTTTATGCAAATACATTTCCCATAAGAAATAGTACTTTCTTCTTATCTACCTATTAGTGTATGTTTGATACATTAATGTAAAGATAAACCAGTTTTTTCCCCCTAAGTGAGGGATAATTCTTCTTCTTCTGTGAACCTGTCTCTGGGCATCTTCCATTCTCATTAGTCTTGAGCATCTTCTTTCCTTTTTTTTTTAGCTTCTTCCTTTCTCGACATATGTAAGCATTCCAAACCTTCTTCCTCTTCTTTTATTTTCTCTCTTTCTTTCACCTTGATGATCCTCTTTAATAAAGAATCCCTATGTAGTGTGGGAGACAAACAAGATTTTTTTGTTTTGTTGTCATCCTTAACAGGATCCTTTCCTCTCCTCCCCTCCTCAATCCTCATCCTGTCCATAGATTGAATATGCCATGATTTTATCTCCATGTGTGGATAGAAATTTGAGGCTTTAAGCCAAAGTGCAAAAAAAAAAAAAAAAAATCTTATATCTAATTTGATAAGCACATTCCCTCTAATTGTAATAAATAGAAAATGGTTAAAGTGTCGTCAAAAATCTTGTGTATAGTTTTGATATAAGCTCATTTCCAGTTTGATTAAAATAAATAGATTATTATTATTAGCACCGCGTCTTACTACCCATTCGGGTTATAAGCACTTACGCTAATGTGTAATGGTAGGGGGATTGTGAGATGAAATGGAGGACCTACAGTTTAACGTGGGATCCGAACCACGGTGGAGGCCTGGCATTCCCCACATTCACAACTTGTGATTAATACACGTCTTGTCAGAGGTGAAGGAAAGGTTTGGCAATCAGATAAATCTGTGCCGGGACCGAGGATAGAACCCCGGACCCCAGCATAGAAGTCCGACACCTTACTCCTAGACCACCAGGTCACCCAAAAAATAAATAGAAAAATAGTTATTATTAGAGCATTAAATTTAATATTATCTCAACAGCTTATGTTGGCTTAATGGTCTGAGGAGTCACCTATCACAAAATACTAGATTGCCGATGACAAGGATAACAGGGTCCAAACCCCTGTTTGGTGTACTGAGGATGACATTTCCTAAAATGGTTTCCCCACTCTCCCTCCACTCCAATATAGATAGACTTCCTATGAATTCAGACTTAACCATCCTTAACACATTAATATAAATATTACACATATAACCCAAACGGATAGTAATACGTGGTGTAATAAAGATAATAATAATAATGATGATGATAATAATGATAATAATATAATATAAATAATAATAATATAAATAATATAAATAATAACAATATAAATTTAAATAATAATATAAATAATAATAATAATAGTAGTAGTAGTTGTAGTATTAGTAGTATACCATGCATTTATATATGATAACATATTATTATTGGCGCTGTTTGTAGTTAAACTTGAGTTAATCCTGGAAATATATATATGAAAAAAAAATGATTTCATGTAAATTTGTGTATATATATATATACACACACACACACAAATTATACAAATTCACACCAACTTTTTTTTTTTGCATAGAGAACTTTCTAATCCGTTCAGAACAGAACTAACAGATAGCACTAAGCCTAAGAGAAAAACACGATAAAAAACTAGAATCATTTCAATATGGTGTAACATATAACACAGCACTAATTAAACTATAAAATTATATGTAAGTAAATGAAGTAATCCATTAACAATAAATATAATATAGAGTCTACTACAGATCACATTACAAACTCATCTAAAACTGGGTAATGTAAAAATTGAGTTTTCATCAAATAAATACTGCTATTAAATTGTTTTAAGACGAGGTGCTAAATAAATATATATTAAATTGTTTTGGAGAGTATTTAGTATAATGTTTCATACTGATTTATGGAATATACTGCTCTGATGTAAAGTAGTACAGTATAATTTTAATTGAAAGAGCCATTACTTAGAGCTAGATAAATTAACAGATCCACTTTCATATAGTCATACGTAAAGTCATGTGAGCTGCAGCTATAATTTTTGACAGATATTATCAATACTTATAAAATATCATTACTAAATATCTAGTAAAATTAGATTAATGCTGATGGCAAAAATATGTGTTTGTATTTTCTAAAAGGCTATTCCTATGAAAATTGGACTGTAGTTAGTGTTAACGAATATTTTTTTTAACCAATATATTTATACGCTATGGTATTATCATGACTGCGTACCTATAGCCCTAACAGGTAGTAAGATGCACTGCTTATATCAATAGTTTTAGTTAAGAAAATAAAGGTTGTATATTAGTTTTATTCAAATCGCTTGGTGTGCTATTGAAATATATATATTTTATGGCTTGCGAATACGTAGGAGTAAGAGTGGAGTGCGGAAAGAATTTCAATAGCACACCAAGCGATTTGAATAAAAATAATATACAACCTTTATTTTCTTATCTAAAACTATTGATATAAGTAATGATTTCAATACCATAATGTTTTATGTTTCAATGATTTAATATTTTTTGTTTCAAAATTTCAAAATATTTTCTTCAGAACTTAAATTTTGCAAAAGACATTTTATAACTTTTGTATTCATTCAGATTTATCTGATTTATATTATATTAAATATTCAAGAAACAGTGGTTAGGCCTACTTAATGTATTCAATTTGGGAAAAAAAAAGTTGTTACATTTACATTTTACAAGATCAACATAAAATTGTTGGTGACCTGGTGGTCTAGTGGTAAGGTGTCAGACTTCTGTGCTGGGGGTCCGGGGTTCAATCCTTGGTCCTGGCATAGATTTATCTGATTACCAAACCCTTCCTTCACCTCTGACAAGACGTGTATTAATCACAACTTGTGAACGTGTGGAATGCCAGGCCTCCAACCTGCTTGGTTCGGATCCCAAACTGTAGGCCCTACAATTTATCTCAGTCACCCTACCATTACACATTAGTGTAAGCGCATATAAACCAAATGGGTAGTAAGACGCGGGGCTATTAATAATAATAGTAATAATAATAATAATAACAATAGTTACAAAGTACACATATTTCAAATAGTCTGTAAAATGTATTAACTTACTATTCAAAGATGAATCTTATCCTATCTTTTTTCCAACAGTGGTCACATTGTCAAAGTGGTAGTATCTTAGATCGTACAATGGCTAGTTTCATACATGTAAATTTATAACTTTATTTTCCCATCCTCTCTCCACGAAAAATGTGGGTACACATCTCTAATCAACCTCATCCATACTTCATAGACTAAGCAATCAACAGCCATGTTGTTATTTTCTCAAAACACAAACGTTGATTAAACAAAACCACAAACTTTTTCAATTAAACTCGACAGTGAAACTAGCTTACAAAATATCGCAAAAAGTTTTCAGAGTCAAACATGATCAGCTTAAAATTATTTTTCGTCAAAAAATTACATAGGCCCTTGGATTTTATAAACTGACATTTTATTCAATAAAGCCTATTCATGATTGTTTGGTAAACACAGCTAGTTTGAGACCATAAAGTCTGAAGTGTTGTGAAACATTATTAGAGGTTATCCAAATAAAGAACAAATGTCCGATACCAGATAATTTAACATTTATTACTTGGTTACAGTTGAAATCCTTTCAGCCATTTAAAGTCTACAGGTTTTTGTTATGTTACAAACAGAGGTGAACTAAATCAAGAATAATGTCTGATATCTCTCTTTTGCATCATCTGCAAACAAACATTATGCTGTTCAACTAACACAAAGAAAAGCGACTGGAGTTGAATTGAAGTGTGGTCCCGCCCGCGCATAGAGCAAGACCACGTGACCTGCCCTCTAGCGCTACACAGTCACAGCGGGCCCCAGAGTTCAAGAGCGCGCGCAATTTAGGCTATTCAGTTCTCATTTCATATTTCTCCTTAAGTGCTGACAACCCAGCAACGTTTATTTCTTCATATCCTCTTATGACAGCCTTTGCCTTGGTGAACCATACGTAAACATAAGGGTAGTTTGATAAGTCCAAGCAAAATTCCTGTAGACAATCCCAATTTAGTAAATACTCTAAATTAATCTTTAACATAAATTGGGGTAGTCACAACATATCTGTAATCACTAGTTCTTAAAATCAGTACCCTAAATAAAACTTTTATAATTGAGATACACCTCAAAATAAAATTAAGTAGTCCCTAGATAATAAATATTATAGTATCGTGCAAATTAATGGAAACATTGCACTGGGCACGAAAATTTCCGTTAGCTTTAGTTAGGGTGGTTACACTGCTAAGAGCCATTTTTGTCAGTTACCACCAATGTAAAGACAATGTAAAGAGAATAGATAGGTAGCGCCATTTGAAAGAATTTGATGATGTCATCGCTTACGTCAGTCACGAGCCTACGTCACCAAGTACACATCAGTTGTGCAGTCCATGTGTTTCGGGCGGTTCTTTCATTTATCTTTATAATGATTTATTTATTAGTGTTTGCCTAGTAGTAATTTTATCGTGTATAGTTAGTTAATTTATTATGTTTACCACTCGAGTATCTGTTTTAATAGGCAAGGACAAAAATGGATGAAATCATGTTGTTCAGTCTTAAAAAAAACCTTTAGTAGGCTTCTATTATACGTTTGGTGATCCTAAATCTTGAACATTTTGAATACTCGTTAGTGTAAATTTGGTTTGATTTTAGAACGTTATGAACATAGCAAATCTTATAGTGCACGACAAAACTTTAAAATATTTATCTGCCTAAGGTTAATAATGAATATTATAATTTAATGTTTTTATATTAAACTTCAACAAACATTTGTTGAATAGTTGCGTATGATTTAATAATAAAGGTTGATAGAATTTATTTCAATTTTCGTTTATGTTATAAATTTGTGGTGCTAAAGTTAACTAAAATGTCAAGAACTTCAAAACACATCGAATGTTGCCAGTGTTAATACAATAGTTCAAACGTGTAAGTAATTTTTAACATATTTTACTAGGTTAAGTGTAATTTATTTAGTATTCATTTATTGGTGTGTATTTTAAATATGCATTAATATGTGTAATCTTCCCAAACGTGATATTATGATTTCTAAAAATAATTATTTAGAAAGGACTTAATTTGTCTTCCATAAAGCTTTATGTATGTTAAGCCATGTTCTCACGTATCATTTTCAGGGAGTCATTGAAAATTAATACAAAATAAACGTCAGAACAATAATTTCATTAGAATGAATCATTATTTCACACTTTCATTAAAAGTTAAAAGGAGGTCTACTTTTCTTAACTGTTGACTATCATTATTGAAAAATTAAAACAAAATGAACCGTGTGACCAAGTAGGCCCTACAAGAATTAATTCATTTTTATTTAATTAATGCAAGGATTTATTTATATATTTATAGACATTGTACTGTTGTATGATTTCTCAAAAATGGTTTTTAAGTGGAAAGACGAACAAACCAATCCATTTTTGGACTATTACAGAGTTTGAATGTTTGTTTTAATATAAGCAGTGATGGGTGAGTTATACAAAATAAAACAGCACGTGGTGCCATTTTAATAAATTAAACAGTAGTTGATTATTCTTAACATGATAAATTTGATAAATTACACGTGTGAACAAATTTCTTTAATTCATATTTTCATTAAAAATGAATCATTTGAAATGATTCACTGAAAATGACATGCGAGAACACGGCTTTAAGCGCTGGCTAGTGTACTGGGTGACGTCACACGCTCAGCCAATCAGATGTCTTTCTCCAACTGGCGCTACCTTCTATTCTCTTTACATTGGTTACCACCATAGATAAGGGAGAGTACCACCCTGAAGGCAGTGCCAGTGCTAATAGACGCTTGTTTTACTATTATTTTGTGTGTCCATTGTATTGCGAAGTTAATATTAAGCTCTGTCTAATTTAAAAAAAATCCAAGTGTTTATATATACAGGGGTGTATATATATATATATATATATATGGTTATATACATAGTTATATAAAATACCCTCAAACGCATTTTTATGGGAATATGGCCATTTTGTTTAGGGGCCTATAATTAAGGTGACCAATCATCCTCCTTTAGGGAGGACACTCCTTATTTTATAGGTTCTGACCTTCCTCGAAAAGTGTCCTACCTGTTCTCGTTTTCGATATTTTAAAACTAATCTGTTAATCTCTGTATTCAGAGATGCCGCACCGAACTGTTACGCGCCATATGATGGTACAGTTCAAAAAGACGCCATTATGAAACGCATGCGCAGGGTTTAAGAGAACTTCACGTGTCTCGCAAAATTGCGCCATTCACTTTGTTTACTTTATCTCTATATTATACTTCGTGTTTACTTCTAACGTATCTGATTCCCAAACCCTTCCTACACCTCTGACAAGACATCTTGTGAATGTGTGGAATGCCAGGCCTCCACCGTGGTTCGGATTCCACGTTAAACTGTAGGTCCTTAATTTCATTTCACAATCACCCTACCATTACACATTAGCGTAAGTGCGTATAACCCGAACGGGTAGTAAGACATGGTGCTAATAATAATAATAATAATAATAATAATATAGTGGTAGTGTAATATGTCCACTTATCATCAGGATATACAGGAATATTCATTGCAAGATTGTGTCCTACATTTATAAAAAAAAGATTTAACATATCTGCCATTTCAGGAGTTGTATTATATTCCTTGTTCATAAATTTCAATTTTGATATCTTATTATTACCTTTACAATTTTTATTAAGAGACTTATTTATTTCCTGCCACAATTGTTTAGGATTATTACTACTTCTTATAAACCTTCTTGTAAAATAATTTTTCATCAACCTTCTCTTAAGTGCTGTTACATTATTCCTAGCTAAAATATAATCACTCTTATAGTTTGTATTTCCTGGGTTAAATTTAACCAGTTTATATGTTTTGTCACATAATTTAAGCATTTCCAACAGCTCACTGTTCGCCCAACCACACCTAGGCGAATAGCAAATACTATTTGTAATTGTTTGACCTTCCCTTCTTTCAGCAAATAACAGAGCATTTTGCACTATCGTCATGAGTTCCTAAAAAAAAATATTTGTATTTGTGCTGGTGTTAATTTGTCCCAGATATTAATTAAGCTTAAGTTCTAAGATATTGTAATCAATTACACATTGATTTTCAGTGTCGTTTTTCCTCTCCACCGTGATATAATTTGATTCCAATTCCACTATTAGAATGTTGTGATCACTTAAACTATTGTTGATGTTTGAAACCCACAGAGCCTGGCCATCTATATTTGAAATAATTTGGTCCAATGTACTTTCATTGTTGTTAGTTATTCTAGTTGCTAGCTCATTGCAAATTTCAAAGCCATAACTTGTTTAGCAGATTATTAAATATTGTATCATTCATTGTATTAATGTTTGTGTCCCCTATGATTATGCATTTTTACCCTGCCAAATTGTTTAGAATATTTTCAAAATATGTTAGGAAGTTATAAAGAGGGATATTTGGAGGCCTATATATATAACACTGATCTGTAGGGGTGGGCTTAATGAGTCTATTTCAATTCTTAGAAAATAAAAAACTACTCTCATCCATTTCCATAACCTTGAAATTCTGGTTATTAGCAATACACACACACACCCTGTCTGTCATTCCTACAGGCAAAGGTTCCTGTATATCCATTAATATTATAAAAGTTAGTTTCATACGATTCAAGTCACGTTTCTGTAAGTATAATTAAATCCGGTTGTAAAGGCAGATTACTTATTATCACCTGTAGTTCGTCCCAACTTATTTGTAAGACTTCTGATGTTTAAGTAAAATATATTTAGTTTTGGTTGGGGAAAACAAATTAGCAAATTGAGTTAAATTATCTAACATTATCTCATTTTTTTTTATCGTTGTTTGTGATAATTTAAAACACTAAAAGAATAAAAAGGGCCCATACTAATTTGTTTATAGAAATACAGGATGCTTATCAAACCTAATAAGTCTACTATTACCCTATTAGTAAAAAACAGATAGAATTTATCCCTGTGTATAAAATAAACATAGAGAAATAGACAGCCACCTTTACCAATAAGACGGTTTCTTAGACTAAAGCAAAGAAAACAACAGTAAAACACAAGGTTACATACCCAGGGCCGGATGAGACAAAACCACAAGTAGAACACACAAAAAGTGTAGTAAGAAAAGAAAGATTTATTATAAACCGAAAATAATAAACACTCCATTAAAACATTTGCAAAAAATACACTAAGCTCGGTCAATTTAAAAACAACCATTAACGTATTTTTTTTAACCACAATAAAACTGTTTGCGTTCTAATTTCTATTTACTTCCCACTTTTTTTTTTCTTCGTTGTACAGAACAGCTGGTTTCCCTTCCTCTTCTCGTATGTTGATATGACCATCCTAGACCCAGACAAATGCAAATTTACCATCATCCCTTTGTTTTCTTGCTTCGGCAAACTTCTTTCTGTTACTAGCTGTTAGATGCTCATTCAGGATAGATGTTATGAGCCGGTGCATCCACAAAAGAGACTGAATTTGTGTTCCTCAACTTAGCCTTCTCTCTCATTAAATTTACCTTAATTGTTCGCCTAACAAACTTTACTATTATCGTCGGCGGATTTCTCGCTTTCCATTGTGGGACCCGGTGAACAATATCAATGTCACTTGCTGTTATGTTTACACCTATTTTTTCACCAATCTTAAGCACTATATCTCTCACATTTTCTTTTTCCAATTTTGGGATCCCATCAATAAGGAATCTGATATACTATTCAAGCTCTTCATTACACTCCGCAAGCACACGCACTTCTTTTTTAACGGCCTCGTTATCAAGTTTTACCTGACCCACACTATTCTCTATTTTCAAAATTGAATCGGCAAAAACTTTATTGTTATGATTTATTTCGTTAAGCTGGCAGCTCATTCTTCCTAGCTCCTGCATCACGTCATCGATTGAGTAAATGTTTTTTTCACAAATTTTCTTTTGCCTGCTTTAGCGCAGGTTTTGTGATACCACATTGCACATTTTCCATCACAGAAAAACACTTTCCTCGTTAGTTTTAAAAGAATTTTTACACATGCCACAGATAGAAGAACCATGTCGCTCCACCATCTTGTTTCTGTTAATTTTATTTCTTCATAATGTGCTTGCATCGTTCGTGTAGCTCTATATTTTATTTTTAATTTCATTTAAGGGATAGAAAAATCAAGATAGAGGAAATGCCATTTCAACAATCAATTGAAAAAGGAATTTCAATTCCTTATATCAAAGAGAGACGCCATTGTTTTCTGCAATATTTGCAGAGGAGAATTTTGTATTTCGGTTGGAGGCAGAGCAGCTATAATAAACACTTGAACACCAACAAACATAAGCAATCATTAGATGCATCAGCTTCCAGTAGTAAAGTAACAATTTTTTTTTAACTGCTGTAATGGAGGGAACATTTGCATTCCATGCCATAATGGATTGTACAAAGAATTATTGAAAAAGTTTCACAATTCTAAATTTTCATGTGTCAAGACAAAATGTGAGGCTATTATTAAATCAGTATTTAAAAATTACTGTGATAAAATACTTGCAGAAGACTTTGAAAAATGCAGCATTTGTAACGGTTTTATCTGATGCATCAAATCATAATGAAACCAAATTTTATCCAATATTAGTAAGGTATTATGTTACCAAGGCCATTCAAGTAAACATTTTAAATTAGAATCCTTTGAGGATGAAACTGCTGAAATTTTGTCAAACCACCTATACAAAGTAATAAATGAAAACAATTTGAAATCTAAAGTTGTTGCACTAACATCTGATAATACAAACACAAATTTTTTTGGGCGAAGACGCAAAGGAGTGAATAATGTCTATGTAAAATTACAAGATTTACTCGTAAAGAAAATACTAGGAATAGGTTGTAATGCACATATTTTGTCATATGCAATCAACACAGCGTCTTGTGCCATGCCAATTGATGTAGAAGTAATAATAACAACAATTTATTTGTATTTGTAGTTTTACTGTTCGTGTGGCTACTTTAAAACAATTTTGTGAAGACGCTAATGTTGAATACAAAACACTTTTAGGATATTCAAAAGTTAGATGGTTCTCTCTAACACCTGCTATAGAGCGTGTTTTACAATTATTCGATCCTCTCCGTTCATATTTTTTAAGTTTAGACAAATGTCAAAAAATTCTGGAATCTTTTTTCAATTATGAATTATCTGGGATATTAATGTATTTTGTACATAATCGGGCATCTATTTTCCATAAAACGATTCAAACGATTGAAGGTGAACATATTTCAGCTACAGAAATTAGTCTTATTTTGAACAATTTTGTCCTTTAATAAAATCACGATTTGAAGAAAAATTTATTCCTTTAATAATAAAAAGAAAATTGTCAAACTTATATCAAATCCTAGCATAACGGAAAAGTTTACCAAAGAAGTGCAGAATTTTTAACAAATATGTTTCCAATATGTCGAAGAATGGTCTGAAACAAATATCACAGGAAATAACCGTTTTCAATGGTGTTTTTTTGACTTCATTGCAAGTAGTTTGGGCAGATATTGAAAATTGTGTTGAATTTTTATCGAAAGAAATGCCTAATAATAAAATCTATGACAATTGTCTGTCTGAAGAAATTAGAAGACTGGGTGTATATTTAAATTCTGATAAATTAGAACAAAGGGAAAATCAACATGTTGAAATTGATAAAAGATGGGTGGAAATATCTAACCATTTCTAAAATGAACACATTCCATATGAAAATTTAGTTATTCTTGTTGAATTTACGTTGTGCTGCCCTGGAACTAATGCGGCAGTTGAAAGAGTTTTTTCAACTGGTAATTATTTTTGGACAAGTGAGAAATCAAGATTGAATGTTGATACTCTAACTGCAGCACTTACCGTAAAATTCAATATGAAGGATATTTCTTGCTTCGAAATTTCCAATATATTGTTAGAAAATGATATATTGACAAAAAATATGCATTCAATGGAAAAATACTCGTTTAATTGAATAATTAAAAGGGATGTAAGCATAATTAGTGTATTTTTGTTTGAATTAATAAAATGTTTCATTTATTTACGTTGTACTATTTTCATAATTTTTTTTGTCCTCCTCTTCAATGTAAAACGGTTGGTCACCTTATTATAATATAATTTATAATTATAACGTATGCCC
>CABFVZ010004184.1:39954-54834 GCA_902151445.1 Timema monikensis
CAAGACAACAATGTGGAAGAAGTGGATAAGATGAAATCACAGTCGAGTTCCAAGTCAGTAACTCTCTCCACCGCGCAAGACAACAATGTGGAAGAAGTGGATAAGATGAAATCACAGTCGAGCTCCAAGTCAGTAGCTGTCTCCACCGCGCAAGACAACAATGTGGAAGAATTGGATAAGCTGAAATCACTGTTGAGCTCCATGTCAGTAGCTTTCTCCACTGCAGTGAACGTGCCCCCAATTTTCAAACACGCGCCATCCACATTGAAGGTCAATGGTTTGTGGTCATTTAAGGAGAATCCGAACTGTTCAGTATACAAGGAAGTTAAGAAGACTGTTCTTGAAGGGTTAACAGTAGATATCGAAATAATGTTCAAGCTTGATATACCCTCCATCATTAATAAATATCACGAAGTGAAGCGCAAAGGTAAGACGTCTTCGAATTTCATGAGAGATACTAAGAACGTCCTATACGCCCTCAACGTAGACCAAGTCGAGTCATTTCTCCAAGAAATCGTCGATGCATGGAACTCGCAGGGTTCCGGTACGTCTGGTGAGGTCTACTTGCGTTGGAACACGATGAAAGCTGATAACGATTTGAGAATAAGAAACGGTTCTTCGAAATATCACGTCGATAACGGACTGAAGGCCATTATCATTGGGAGTGCCTTGACTAAGGTACCCCACAAGACCAATAAGTACGGGAGGAACAAATGGCACACATCGTTATCAGTGTCATTGGATCATTTCCAGCCGAAATTCGTGGTGTACTACTATTATGAGGGCTGGAGGTTTAAATCTGACGAAGAAGTCCGAGCGTGGAATCTTGAGAGAGACAAAGCTTATGCCGACCATCTAACTTACGGGTATGACTCTGATAATCCCAATCCTTGGGATAGCTACTCATGTGATGATTCAGACTAAGACTAAGATGTACATGGAAGGACTCGTTATGAAACATTTGGGATGAAAAAAAAAGGCTTATCTATAAAATTGATTTAAAGCTGGGGGAGGGGGGAAGGAAGGAAAGAAAAGAAAATTAAGTCCTGTATTTTTATGTTTCTTTATACAAAGCATTTTTTTTTTTGGTCAAAATAAATCTTGCTTTGTTAGATACATCCTATTCTCTACACATAGTGATATCAGCAGGTTATTTACAAATGCCACTAGGCCCATTCAAGGACTGTTGTGACCACCATGTGTAGAAAATTATACTAAACGTTTCTACTGAAAATATGTTATTTATTTTGACCATAAAACAGTTTTTTTTTTGTTAGACTGTAAAAATATTCAACTCGGACCACTTTCCATACCAGCTTAGGTGAATTGTGGTGCCAACTTACAATAAAGAAGTGATATAGTTTTGTTTCGTAATAAGTGACTTATTCAACGAGAATATTTACATTTAAACATGATTGTAATAAGAGTTTTATTAAACCTTAATTTGTCTTGTAATAAAGAAGAACCAATATGTTACGAATATATTAAAATATATATTTTTTGATTGTTAATGTTCAAAATTAACCTAAGATTAAAAAAAAGAAGATAATTGATAAACATTATACTTCATAAACTGATACTTTTAGTTTTTATTCACAAATAATTTACAATGATTAGCAATAAATCAATCCTACATATTATATTAGGAATATGTAGGAAATAAAATAGTTTTCTCTTAAATAGTCAAAATTAGATAAATTTTTTTGCAATCATTTATGCATCTGGTTCATATTCTATTTTATGGTATTTTTATTATTTGTTTTTAATGACTGTTCAGTAAAGAAGAAATGACTTGTATGGTTACATTTCACTGTTACATTAGCATCTTGTCAATTTATAATGTAATATTATAGTAGTAATTTTGTATGCACACATGTAGGGTGGTATTAATGTATGTATTAAAATTCAACTTTAAATTAATTTACGGCCAGGGTTCAATCCTTGGTCCCGGCACTGATTTATAAACCCTTTCTTCACCTCTGACAAGACATCTTGTGAATGTGGGGAAAGCCAGGCCCCCACCGTGGTTCGGATTCCACGTTAAACTGTAGGACCTTCATTTCATCCCACAATCACTCTACCATTACACATTAGCGTAAGTGCGTATAACCCGAACGGGTAGTAAGACGGGGTGCTAATAATAATAAATTAATTTGCCTTGAAAATATTTCAAAGGAAGAATATTTGTGAAAACATGTTATATTTACAATATCAATATGTAGCCCTTTAAAACAAAGTCAAATAAATCAGTACAAATTTGTATACTTTGACACAATATAAACTTGAATTTCATCTTCAAATTTGGATTCATGGGTCATTTACCAAACTCTGCTAAAGTATTTCAGAGTTAATTTTACACCCAATGCATTTATAATCCAGAAAAAAAAATGGCTCTGCTATTAATTAAATGTATACCCTTTCTTTCACAAGTAGATTTTCACTGCTAGTCATTTCAGCTTATGCATCAAAACAAATTGTGGTATACTTAACACAAGATTTTTGAGGAGAAAATGGATGAGTAGAGTGGACAAGAGGATATAGTCTGGAGAGAGGATGTAAAATCAATTACATAGGTCTAACCAACTGAAGAGTGGACATTAGAAGAACTCTAGTGACAGTTCTTAAAAAATGTTCCCTACCTGAGACATATTGGCAAAAGATAGGATTCCCCATGTTAATGTATTTATGTTTTATTCGACAGGTTTTTAAATATGTAACATTGAAAAAAAAATTCTTAAATAATTCTAAAAATATTCTTACATTGTAATAAAATTATTTTATAATCCTTAGGTATTTTTTTAAAATGCTTTTTTTTTTAAAAAAAAAATTGTATAACTCAGGTTATTTGGTCTATTTACGAAAATTTACTGTAGTAATTTTCCTACCGAATGTAGATTTAGAACATTTCATGGAAGCACATGTCTATCTAGAATAGGAAACAAGGAAAAATATAATTTGGAAATGCAAGTCAATACAGTACAAGCGAAAATAGAGTGAGTGTGTATACTCGTAAGAAGAAGAGGGGAACAGAGAGGTCTCACAAGATGAACTATTCATTCTCTTCCCTCTCTATTTCATACATTATTAGATCACAAGATAGATTATCTAGCTGTAAATAAATTATGTCCAATTTCAACTGTCGGGAAAACTACTTCAAAAAAAGGGGGGGGGGACACTCTACTCCTAAGTTAGACCTATTGTTTTTACTATGTGGGATTTTTTTAAAATCCATACTCTTGGTGTTGTATATTTTGTAACTTTGACCAATTTTATTTTCAAAAATATGTTTATAGTATTGTCAAGTGTTTTTAAGTTCATTTTTTTACAGGAATAACTTAATAAAAATATAAACAACTTATTTTGACCTATATAAATAAAATACTTTATTGTTAATGTTACTTATCAGATATTAATAATATCTATCCAAATTAACAGCTGCAGATCTCACACTTGACGTATGAATACCTTAAGGTTCATCAAGTTTGTTTTTTTCTCAGATAGATTCCACAGAAATTGGACTGCAAGGGAGGCTAAGAAAAAGATGGTAGGAGCAGATAACCGAAAGAGGGAAAGTGATAGGAGAAGAATGTAGCAAGGAGAGAGTAAAATGGAGGCATTTGACAAAACTGGCCCAGCCCGGCCAGGCTGGAAACTGTTGATGATAATGATGATATACCTGAACGTTGGACACTGTCGCAACGAGAGCGTAGTCTGCTATGGTGATATCTTCCCCGGCCGACCAGCTCAATCCAACCAGGAATTGATCCAAAAAACCGAGGCTCTCTTTTATCTTTTCCAGGTCTGCAGAGTCGGGGGGATTCCCGGAGAACAAAATGGGCTTCTGGTGGCAACAAAAGTTATACAGTGGAAACGTGTGTGGGTTTAAAAAAAAATTAATCTTGTGCACAATTGTATCGGGAAATTTCTTTTGGAGATATGAGGAGAAAGGAGGGGGGAAGGGGGTTCCCCAACAGGAGATGTCAATCAATATATTGCTATAACCTCTAGTATGGTAGTAAAGAACTTCTGGAAAACCCTTTCTCCTACAAAATCCTACTATATAATATAGTTCTGATAGTGGAGAAGGCCTTTAAGGCATCCAAACAAAAATACCATAATAGAGTATACGAGTACCAAATTATCACTATTGCTGTCAGCGGGAATCAAACCGTCAAGGCACGACAACAGGATTGACACGTAGTTGATAATGTTTATTTCGTTGTTGTCCTCATTTGTTGATCATACAGTGGATATGGCCTATTGTGTATGCTTACTTTAATAAACCAGTAAGGAAATAATGCCTTTAAATCACTATAACAGACATCGGTAAGCTGTCCTTAATTTTAGAACTAGAATCAAAATCATGGTTTCTTTTGGTAGGTATGATCATACAATATATACATATAAATTTGGAATGAAATCCATAAAACAGTTTTGGCTCTACTTCCAAGGGCAGGCAGACAAAATTGTTAAGACCCCTTTTTCCTTTCGTTCAAGGTAGAAAATTTTCACGATTACAATATTTTCTCTATATGTTAAAATGAAAATAAATTTAAGTTTCACTAAAAATCAGGTTTTAAAAGTTGAAGACTATAAAGAAAAATCATTGAATACTTACAAAATAGATTAGGAATCTACTGAAGAGTTCCATATCGAAATACAGCTTCTGGTTTACAAGGGCGCGTTTCGTTGTGTCCTTTGGATAAAGACTATCATCCTTGGCGTACTTGTCCACAAGGTATCCCAGGATAGCTCGACTGTGTGGATATAAACATTCCCATCAGTGTACGTATAGCTTAGGTATCTGTGCAGGCCTATTGTGCACTTTTGAATATAAAGTTATATCAGTAGTATCGGGATTTATAAAACATGTTTACAGTGCATTTGAAGCAAAGTCAAGATATCTAAACAACCTTAACTTGGCATTTTAAACTGTCAGGATTTGTAAGCTATCTTTATCCATCCAAATATGAAACAGGATATATAAACAACCTTAAAAAAAAGGCATTTTAAACTGGCTTTAAAGGGGATTTGAAGCAGACACAGGGTGTATAAACAATCCTTACCAGGCATTTGAAAAGACCGTGGTTTATAAACCGGCATTTGACACATGATTTAGAAACAGTCACAACTGGGTATTTGTGAGCCGAGTCAGTATTTAAATATCTCTCCTGGACCACTCTTACATTAAGTGAACATTAAGCTGATAATGATATCGTCATGATACATGTGATTTTAATAATTATAAATGCCCGCTTCGTTGGCCACGTGGTCTAACGCGCTACTCTCGCAGTAGACTGGACTGCTGATGACGGAGAGATAAAGGTTCGACTCTCGGTCGGGTGTACTGATTGTTTTTTCTTAAATGGTTTTTCCACTCTCCAAGCAAATGTGGGTACACTTCCTATAAATATACCCTTCCTAATCCTTAAAACCATACACTGATAAACCTAACGGTTAGTAAAGCGCGTTGAAATTTATAAAAAATATATTCACCTTTCTGTTAGAACAATCCCATCATCCACTAACGTGGGAATGGTATGTTGAGGATTTAACTGTCAAAAGAAAAAACAAACTACTAATGGTCAAAAACATTATTAATACGCTATAGTAGGACTTATTAGTGTGTGCAGTAGTACTCGACTATTTATCAAAAAACTTACTTGATCATTAAAAAAAAATGGTATATAAGCAAACATCAACACTTCTTAATTTTAGTGTGCAAAGATTTTAAAAACAAATTATTAGTTAACTATATTATTGAACTTTCCGCTAATTTTGTTTTATTAAAATGCATTTATTTACTATAAAATATATTTATAAAATTCCACATTCACAAAAGAGACTATTAAAAATTTCAATTTTGAAATTTTTCAATATATTGATAGCAAAGGCAACATTATATAACACTTTAAAGTACATGATAAATTTCACTCCAAATGAAGGTCAGTTCAGGGGCTAATATTCTACAGGTTCATTAGTTAATAACTGAGAAAACTAAACATTTTTCGCCTTGAGAATAAACTATCAACATAATAGGGGTGAACATTTCACGTAGTTCTACATTCATTCGGTGAAAATGTAACCCCCTTTATCATCACTCATAAATTAAATAACAGTCGGGTTGATCACAAGAGAGTTTTATTTTTATTCATGTAATATACAAATGCTTAAATCGTAAACAACAATTATATCAGAAATATGTGGGACGCCTTCCCACGTACTTAAATGGCGACTCAAAATATATGATACAACCTACAGTTAAATTTACCTTCATACAAACCCCGTCATAATAATAGTTGATAGTTAAAACAAAGATCCATCTACTAATAATAAATCAGGTAAATATGAAATATATATCAAGCTGCCATTACCAACGATTCCCAAATAGTCATAACAATAAATAATGAGGTCTCAATTAGCATATATCTCCCCAACCGTAATCGGACATAATTGAAATAAACAACAAAGGTTCCAATTTTGAAACTTATACCTCAAATGGCTGTACTAACATTAAATATTGAAGTCCATATAAGAGTATAAACATGCTGACTCCCGGCTCCACATTTAACTCACATGCCATAAACTTCCAATATATGAAACAATAATAAACTATCTTCAAATAAATAACAAGTGAAAGTGATTATAATCTCTCAAATATACAGAACTAAAGTATGACGCTATCATATTTATAACTGACCCAAGATGGCTGTACTCAAACATATAAATCTAACCGTAAGGCGGATAAAATAGATTTTAAGTTAAATATTACGGAAACAAAATGATCACAAAATAAAGACAGACATACGGTTTGGTAAAACCGTCCAAAGATATCAAACTTATCCATGGCCTAAAGAAAAAATTTACTGAGACCATGTAGAGTTAATAATTGATTAAATTAAAAGTTAAGAACCCAGAATCATAATTTTGAAACATTATAGCCAAAAGGAATTTTGAATATTCAGATGTTAACTATCCTATGACCAGGTCACTCATCTTGTGATCAAAGTACAATGTGTGTGTGCATTACAGAACCCTGCCATTATATATCCAATGATTGAGTCATGTGCTCTCGAGGCATGGGAACCAAAGGAGGGCTGGGGGGTAGCAGGTTTACAGAACATGCTCAAACACTCCATGCGCTTTTAAACGCGCACCGAATAATAGTTCTTTGAATTTCCGAACACTGCCGACGGAGCGCGTTGCAGTTCGCGCATATCGTTCGTCTTCTTTTCTTGGGCGCGGCAAGGAGTGAATCACGGCCCCTCGAGCCAGTTCGATATTGACAATGCCGCGGTGTGTTGGTGGAGTGGCATTGCCGAGACGGGTCAACTGGGGCCGGAATGGTGAGCCAGAACAGCTTAGCTTTTATGTGTTGTAACAGGGTCACAAAAACAGCATGTTGACAAGATAATATTGTGCTTATTAAATTTGATTTGTGAAATAATTGTGTTAACAATTTTATAGGTGGAATTTTTTTAAATTTCCTCTTTATTTATGGGAGACAAGTCGCCTACCAAGTAAACTAGAAAATATTTCCAGACATTTATAATACCTGTATCATTTTGGTATTGAATTAGTTTTAACGCTCTCTAGATATATATTTTAACTAAGCTTAAAACATAACAATCAATGAACCGCTTTGGTGGCCGTATGGTATAACACGCTACTCTCTCAGTAGATTAGACCACCGATGACGGGGAGATAAAGGTTCGAATCTCGGTCAGGTGTACTGAGGTTTTTTTCTCTCCAAAAATTGCTTTCCAATCGTTTCACGCAGATGCTGGTACACTTCATCATAATAGGCCTATAACCTTCCTAATCACTAAAATCATTAACGTAATCGAAACATAAGCGTATAACCCGAACGTGTAGTAAGAAGCACTGCTTGAAAGAACACAAAAAACAATCAACCAATCAATGCATTTCTCCTCTTTCAAGTTATGGTAAACAAGAACAGGTATATCATAAATCAATCGATAAGATAATAAAGCTATAAAACCACATGGCTGACTCACTCACTTTCATTAATATTTACCCACTTATAGATGAGCTAGAAGCTTGAAATTTGGCAAACTTATAGCTTCTAGCCTGTGGCCGACGGGAAAATTCCAAAAAGCTAAAAAAAATTAATTTTTAACCCCCGAAAAAAAAAATCAAATTGGCGGTGCAACTCTAGAGTCGGTGCGGTATATACAATACAATACCGGTAACTTTAAGTTGTTACGTTCAAAACAACGCTGGAATTACATTAGTTTACATCCACATGCAAATAAAACTCACAGGGGGTTTGGGGACGGAACCCCCAAAGAGCAGGGCAAGTCATTTTATTAGATCCCTACACGATCATTGAGACTGTCAGTATTAATAAAGTAATAACCAATACTGCCAGTCTGACTGATCATGTGAGGACAGTATTGATGACCGGACTGACTAAAATACTGATGTGATCCGAATTTTCTGATCCCATCAGTCTTGGGAGAGACTGGCAGTAGTACTGTACTGACCATAAGACTGACCTTGTGCGCGCTTGTCAGTATTTACTTCAGTGTCAGCAGCAAACCTAGACTGCCCACACCTTTTTCTTATCATCCATGATGTCGCACGTTACACGCAGGAGCTGAGGCTGATAAAAATAATGACACGAAGACTAACCGTGTACAGTCTCTTTGTAAATACTGACTGATCGAGTACAGTCTCTTTGTAAATACTGACTGATCGTGTAGGGTCTAGTTGTAAATACTGACTGATCGTGAAGGGGCCCTTTCGACTTACCTTGAGGTACTCGTCAGAAAACTGCTCTCCTTCCAATATGTTGATGACCTTTAGGTTAAGTTGAACGTCAAGGGCTTTGGCGAGTAACAGTACCGCCCTGCAGGGTGGACTTAAAAGGTAGTAGTAGAGTAAGGGAGCCATCTTTTTCCTGACAGGTCAAGAGCAGGATTATTAATTTCTTCACTGGGGTGATTTCATTTTATTTTAAAGCTTTGGTTTGTATACGTGTGCTTAACCTCGTCTACGATACTCCGTACCTATACAGTGGCGTGTCGTGGAGTGTTGCCAGGGTAAGCAGAGTCGGTTGGAACAGTTCCTGTGAATTGTTCTAATCACTTCAGGGCAGGGCTCATGTATGATTGGTCAAATGGTGGACCGAATGGGTGATAATATATCACAGGTACGGTTTCAACAAGCTTTGCTTACACTGATAGCACTCCACGACACGACATTGTCTTTTGCCGAACTTAATTTATGATTTATTACTTTGGACACACACTTTTTGTTCTCAAACATGTGATATTGTATCAGCCAATAGGAAAGTTTAATACATTGTCCATTCAAACACGTCGAAGTAATTGGTTTTTTTTTAGCGCCATGTGTACTAATTACGATAATGGTTTAAGAGATTAGAAAGGTTATATTAAAGGAAGTGTATCCGAATTTTCGTGGAGGGAGAGTGAAAAACCTTTGGTAAAAAACACCCTAGTGAAATGCGAACCTCGATATCCCTGTCATCGGTAGTCTAGTCTACCGCGAGAGTAGCGCTTTAGACCATGTGGTCACCTAAGTGGGTTTGAAACAAAACAATTTCAGAAAATTCATTAAATAAAATTATAAATTGGTTTTTAATTATATTCTTTCCTTTTGATTAAAATAAAATTATATAAGAGTTGCTACTAAAGGTAGATAAATATAAGCTTTTCAGAAAAATTATAACCGTTTCCTTTACAGTCATTGATGCTTTCATTTTGATTCGCAAATCGATGTTTTATTTATTTCTATAACTGTGATTGGTTATCCGTAGTCGTCCGTAGAGATAGGTCTTCAATTAAAAAATGTTAAAGTTGATCCAACTTCTACTGAGTCTTACGGGCTAAGGACTTCACGTATACGATACGTAGTATGTAATGAGGCTACACACGTCTTAATGCTTCTCTGGGGCTCTCGGTAATTTACACTAATTTATGATTGATGATTAAGACTAAATGTATAGTTGAAAATTATAATTTAAATGTACATATATACATTTAAAATTTAATTTTTTCAAGTTCATACCGCATTGAGAAAATAAAATCTTCATATATATATATATATATATATATATTGCTTATGAACGATTACTTGATACACAGTAAATCATCATTTTGTTTACTCTAATTCATCAATTAATTAAATATATGACAAAATTAATCAACTGTATTAATTTTATATAATGCACAAATGTATTTTTTAAACACAAATCAATCCTAAATACTATTTTTAAAAAAATAACACTTAACACACTATTAATATTCCTCGGTCACTACTCTTAAAATGAGCTTTTTTTTACCTGGTGATAAGCTAATTTACAACAGTGTGTGTGTGTGTGTTTGGTATGGTTAAGCTACATTTATAAAATATGGTTACAACTTATGGAAACTTCATCGAATACTTTAATTTATTTTAAGCAAACGTATCTGAAACTTATTTTAATCAAACTTACATTTGTTAAAAAAAAAAGTTTTTTCTTCAATCGTGATTCCTCTGAAAACTACCAACGAATGATTTGTTATTTGTTTGCTTCAGGCTGAGCAGTAGAAAGAAAGGGGAAAAAAACACTATCTGGTGAATAATTGGACAGGGCTAAATTTTTGTTTCTTTGCATTTCGTGATCACTTTTTCCGTTCAAAATAGACATGCGACACAAACTAGAGTTTGATTATCGTTAGAATGGTCTTAAAAAAATAAATTACAAACTTTCTTTTGTGATAAACGTTGATAACATTTAATTATATTGTTAGTGTTATTTTCTAGGTATTGATAATATCTACCTAACGTGACAGACCACATGACTTGATGTATGAATAGTTGTCAAATAGGGTCCTTCCTATGGGCATTGGACTGTAGGAGTAATTTGCTTGCCTAACAAAATATTCACTGACGTACCTATCTATTTATGGCGCTGGGATGGAAAAGAACTACTTAATTTTTTTATGGATAAATGCTTTGTGTATCTTTAGTAAACATTATTAAAGTATAGTAAACCATCTAAAATGAATTGGTTAAGTACAGTCTCTTCCAAACAAACATGTTCTCAAGAAACTTTGTTAAATCAAGTTTATTCCTGTGTTTTATAAATGAAGAAAAAAAATATCTTAAAACAGCGTCTTACTAATTACTATAATGTGCTAGGTATGAGTAAGGTTGAATTTAAAGAAAGTGTGTCTGCATTTGCGTGGAGGGATAGTAGGGAACCATTTAGGGGTGAGAAAACCTCAGTACACATGACGGATTCTAACCCTGATATCTCCGTAATCAGCCGTCTAGTTTGTTGTAAGAGTAACGCCTTTAGGCCATCCACCGAAGCGGGTTTTGAATAAAAACATTTAGGTCAAAAGTATTTTTGTAAATTCAAAACTGTCATTCTCATATAATTAAAAAAAAACAATGTCACGGTTCAACGCACAGACTTTCTCTAGTTTTTATCTTAAAATAGACATTTACTAAAAACGCATTAGATTTGTGAAACGAAATAATAGGTCTATACATTGTTGTAGAAACACTACATCAAAGATCATAAATGAAATAATTTACACTGTTACTTACTCTATGGCACTAGGAACTGTGTTACAGAAAAATTAAGAAATGAGAAACATCTTTGTCCATCAAAGAACATAAGAATCAAATTCATTTTCAAAGATCTGAATTAAAAAGTATATATATTTTCTTATAAGTCAGAAACTATTAGTTTTGTAAAAATATATTCCAAATTCAAGATTATTATCTTTAACAGTACTACAACTTTACAATGATGTTATTTCGTATGTCAAAAAGTTGAGCTTAAATGATGAAAATTGTAAAAAAAATTCCCAAAGTAAAATACCCTCAAAGTCATTTTCATGATAAAATGAGAATTGACATCTTGTTTATAGTGATAAACAGTGTCTAAATATAAAATTTAATCAAATTTGTTAATGTGAATTTAGAGACAATTTTTTTTCTTTCTTTTTACCCTTAGTTAAACTACCTTTAAATTTAGGGTTATATATCTAATTCTAAAAACACTTTGGGGCAGTGATGGAAAAAGTACGGCCCGCGGAAAGGTTCAATGTGGCCCACAAAAGAATTCCAAACTCCGATAAAATAATATGTTAAAAAAATAAGGAAAAACAAGAAAAAAATGCCTTTCGCGTTCGTTTGTTTTTATTTCTATTTTATAGCATAGTGATCAGTGTCCAGAGATAAAATAATATGTAAACCATCCATGAAATTGGCACGTTAACGTTTGGTTGAGAATAATTCAGGTAGTGTTACGTATCTGTTTTATTTAAGTACAGTATTTGTTAAAATGTAGACAACTCACATTGAATTAGAAATATATATCATTATAATACAAATCCATATCGAAATTAAAAGGTCTAATTTTATATTAGTTTTGTCAAATGTACCATTGTAATTTTTTAATAAACTAACTTTTTTAATAAACTAACTTTTTTAATTTTTTTAATTTTAGCCCACTCCCCGAAAAGTTTACCCATCACTACCTTGGGGGGGGGGAGGGGCTTATGAAATCCCCCGATACCGAGTTTTAGCCCAATCGGTAAAATAGCCCGTGGTATAGACACAGACAGATGGCATCGTGAAAACAACTTTTTTTGGTTTCATGGGGTCATGAAACGTCGACATTTATCAAAATCTCGATTTTAATTTTTTTTTTACGATCACAATATTTTCTCTCTTGAGGTGTCGAAGGAAAGTAAAAATTCTTAGTGTGAGGATATTAATTTCTTTTCAAGTAGACGGTGTCCTTCAAGCACACTCTGGGCAACATTCCCACAACCATTCGGATGGACAAACTATAATTTTATTGTTTGCGCAACATCCAAGCTTAAAGAACATGATCGACACGAGAAAAAGTGTTGTAATAATTACATTTTCGTCCTTGACCTCAGGATTATGATTGTTCTTCACGTTTTAAATGACCCCAAACTCTAAAAAAAAAATTGGTTTTGCAATTATATCGGTTCCCATGGTTATTTTGTGCCTGGACTCAAAGCAGAAACGATTCACTGGGTTCTATATAAACTCAATATTTCAATATTATATGGTTATGTCTTAAGATTTAAGTGATATAGATTCTTGCCATAAAATTAACGGTAGATTACTGATGACTAATTTTTGAAAATTTGGAATATTTCTAAAATACCTTTAGCAATTTTAATCAAACTGGGTGTTTGGGAAGTGTTTTACATGTTAAATCAGAAACATATTTTTATAAGAAATCAATAATTTTAATTTAATTGACCAATAATTAATTTCTGAAAATAAGAACACTTTTAAATTGGTTGTAACAAATTTGTTAAAAAAATTGATGTCTGAGTAGTGTTTCCTGTAACAATCACAATAACCCGCTTCAGTGGCCGAATGGCTGCCTTGGACTCCGGCCAACTCTTATTTCATGGTTCTGGACTATTCTATCATTTGCGAGCAAACCCCCTTCCCTTCCACTCCTTAGACGTCAGATTAATTTCGTATATAATGCAGCGCCTCGTACTATGTTTGTAATCAATTCCAACAACTCTTCTCACAATAATCCAGGAGGTTTCAGTTAAACGTAACCTGTAAGTAATAGTCACGATGGTTACTCCATCAGTCTCACCACCTCACCGCAGCAAATGTAATCTCTTTTAAGATTATATCTTTTATCTGTTACAGACTTGTACTTTTTTATCTTCTGCATATGAAATGTTTCAATGTGAGTTAAGCGTGTTAGTTACTCTTTTTTTTAGAGTGTGTTTATTTTAAACAGAGTGTAGTCCTTAAGAACACAGTTGTTTATTGTTTGACTATGTTCGTATGAATAGTATTAAATATTCGGGGAACAGTCTGACGCCCTGTTCTATGTAACCATGTCACTAATACCTTTAGATTGACAAAAAAAAAAGAGGGAGATAGGGTTGATCCATGACGTTGATGTATGCCCTAATTGGGTCTTTGGTGGTTATCAGTCTTTGTTTTGACATTATTGTTGTACCTTAGTACTGTGGTGCTCAACTCGTGGGTATGCTTCTATCCCAGAGGGGTGGCCCGCTTGGTGTTGTTTGTATTTGTCCGGCTCCTTTCAAGCACCGCTTGGATCTTTAATATCTAGAAGTTTTTCCATTGTCATAGTCTCTGTCTCCAGACTATTGTTAAATATTAATTATACTATTGGATGATCAGGCAGTACTAATTAGAAATAGGCCTGCCATAGTTTTCCGAAGTTTTAAAAGTTGATCAATATCATTATTTGACCGTGATTATCTCATTTGAGACTTACAGTATTGTTGCTTATCCATAACTTAATTTAATCCCTACGATTAGAGTTACTGAAGTTATCCGTTTAGTACACTTTCGTTTTAGAAAGTGCGCATGTTCTTCTTTAGATAGTCACATGATTTTCAATCTTCAACCCAAGCATTTTTGTCTTAGTTGAGTAGCAATTTAAGGAGCTTCACACCAAACACGGCATTTAGGTAACAATGGTACTTCTTGTTACTTTGTTTAGGCCTAGCATTAAACAGTGGAAAGTATAGACTGCTATCTATAGTGTCTGTGAATGTGTAATAATTATATTTAGTTTTGATACCAATACATTTATTTGTTAACTTGTATTTCACTCTTATGTTTTACGCGCCTTTACCTTTCCATGTCAACTTCCTTTTAACTGTGGTTGTCGCTTATACTACAAAATAGTAGCGATGCTGCGAGAGTAATTATCATATATACTTATAACCTGAACAGGTAGTAAGATAATAATAATAATAATAATCGATTTTAATGGCGAAGTTAAGGCTACTGCCTTTTCTTACACTTAACCAATACAATTTAAACTGAAGTTTAACAAAATAATATATATATAAA
>CABFVZ010004185.1:0-12582 GCA_902151445.1 Timema monikensis
TTGTCAGAGGTGTAGGAAGGGTTTGGAAATCAGATAAATCTGTGCCGGGACCGAGGATTGAACCCCGGCCGCCAGCACAGAAGTTTGAAACCTTACTCTTAGACCACCATGTCACCCACCTTTTGTTCTTAAGGAACTCTAAATTTTATGGTCAGAACGTAATCTTGCAAGTCAACCCTATCCTGAAACACCTTCATCCTAATCCCTAATCAGCGGGGTCACGCCGGGGATGGGTGGTTTTTACCCCTAAATGTTGGTTAAAAGCTTGAAAGTTGAGAATTTTGTGAGATTTGAGATCCGGAGTTGGTACAACTTTTATAATTTTTCATTTGATTAAGTAGACTACATTAAACAAAATATAAGTTAGTTTTTCACCCTTTAACATTTTCAAACTTGGGATACATTTTTAAATTCGTTATTTAATGTTCGATTTCCATGAAATTTCGTATAACCATGTTATTTAGAGTGCTGATTTTGAATTTGCTGTAAGTTATTTAATAAAATGTCAGGGTGAGTCCTTCCACTCTTACACGCTAAATTACAATATGTTTTGAATAGTTTATTGATGTATCAGTATTAACATTTTAGGGAAAATTCCATGAGTTTATGAAGCAGGACATTGATAGACGGCTATCAAAATACTGTAGAAATATAGATACATTCAATTTTTATTGCTTTATTTTGAATTGTTTTGAGTTGATTATTTTTTAAAATAAACATAGCCAAATTGCTAATTTTTTTAATAAAGTGACGAGCGAGTTCTACATATCAGGGAGCTAACTAGTTAAATATTGCTTCCAACTGTTTTATAATAACGCAGTGGTTTCCAACCTGGGGGTCGCAGTATGTTTTGGGTGGGGTCACAATATAGAGATTTCAGCTCTATATTTACTTTTTCAAGGATTTTAATGATTATAGGAAGATGCAAAATTCTGATAGAAATGTAAGTTGTTAAAGTGCTAAAGGGGAAAAAAAAAATGACCTAGTTACTGCTTAGTTTCCTTTTGGCTATTCCATTCTGATAGCTTCTTGATGCTCTTTTGGTTTGATTTGTTGGTTAAGGTGAAGTAAGGATTTTAATTCTGGCCAAGGGTAGTTTATCCTAATATCTCTACAAGCAAATAAGGGTACATTTCCTCTAAATTTTACCTGTCCCACTGGTGTAGATAGTCCGGGATGATAGTAATACATAGTGAAAAAACTTTAAAACAATCTTTGATCATAAACTATATAATGTTGAAAACTGCTGTAGTAAAGTCAGTTGAATTTTTTAATCTAAAATACACGATTTGAATAATATCCGCAAATCTAAATAGATATATTTAAGATAAATTGAATATTAATTTAGCTTAGATGCAGATAAATTGAAATAAATAATAATTCAAGTTATTTCCTTATGCACTGTAAAAGCCTTTGTAGCTTTAAATATCCAGTATGAACAAATAAATTTAGAAATACATTTTCCTAAAAGATCGGTTCAAGGCTTGATTATAAACCCAAATTTAAATACAATTCTGGGAGCTCCCCCTCCCCCTCGTTCTCAACATTTCGCATCTTGAACTCTTCTTTGCTGGCCACCTTAAACAGCTCTAGACATAGTGTATCAGTTTTTATCTCCTCTCTCCAAGCGTGTAAGGGCAGAAGTGGAAGGTTAGAGTGTAAGTGCGTTAGGTAAGTGAAAAAAGGAGAGGGAAGACCGGTCCCTACCCCTCCCCCAACCCCTTCCAAGTGGCCGTGAGCCAGGGAATTAGCAATTGAAAAGTTGGCAGAATTGATACTCCAACATTGTCAAGCTGAAGGAAGCGCAAGAATTTTTAGAGTTTTTATAGAATTGAAATTTTTCGGTCCAAAATAATCAAATATTTCTCCAGTAGCAACATAGAGTTTAGTTTTCTGCACATGTTAATTACAACATATTTTGAATATCTGTCAAAGGTGTCCTGGAATTTGGTCAAAACCTTTTTAAATAAATAGAAAATGTTTTGACAAAATTCCAGGACACCCTTGACAGATATTCAAAATATGTTGATATTATAATGTGCAGAAAAATAAACTCTATGTTGCTACTGGAGAAATATTTGATTTATTTTGGACCAAAAAATTTCAATTCTATAAAAACTGTAAAAATACTTGCGCTCCCTTCGGCCGCATCTTACGCGTTCGCACGTGGTCTCGCATCAAGCAGCCAGTGATATAATATGGACGTGTTAAACCAAAGCTCCCAGGTTCGACGGGACAAATCACGGAAAACTCAAAGAGTATTTATTTTATTACAAGTATAATCAGAGGGGGGCCCACAGGACAGTGAACTCCACGCTCGCCTGGCATTAGAACACCTCTCGCATGTTCGGAACCAGTCATGGACACCCCTTTATCGAGCTAGGAGCTCTTGTGTAGCCATAAGAAGGACATTTTTAAGGATTACCTTACAACTGTCCGAAGACGCAAGGGCACTAAATACCTCGTAGATTCCAATACTCACACCTGAGGACGACTCTAGTATGGACAATTCGAATAAAAGGAGGATTATAATTACACGTCACGAGTGAGGGAGGGGTGGGGGATCTCAATATCCTATCGGAGGGTTGGAGGGGAAAATAATATCTCCCGGACCTACGTACTAGTGGGAACTTTATGCTAATGATTACCATAGTAGTGCGCTATGATGGGGGGGAAAATATATATATATATTTATTTAGCACAGCTTTTTACTACCCGTTCGGGTTGTACGCTTTTAGGTACTAATTACGCTAATGGATTAGGAATTGGGAAGGTTGAATTAGAGGAAGTGAACCCGCATTCGCATGGAGGGAGAGTGGAAAACCATTTAGGAAAAACCGCCTCCAGTTCACCCGACCGAGATTCGAACCTCGATCTCCCCGCCCTCAGCAGTCGAGCTCAACACGACAAGCCCGTTAGCTAACTACGCCACCGAGGCGGGTTATATGTACATCATTCTGTTAAACTTAATTTTAAATTGTATTGGTTAAGTGTAAGAAAAGGTGGTAGCCTTAACNGGGTTATATGGGGGGGGGGGAATGTATTCAAGTGAGGAAGAAATGGAATGGTAGAACAATTATATTGGGCGCCCTAGTTATGACTTTCCTTCCTTACTCAAATATGATCAACTAATATTTTTTTTTACTCACGTTTCGATCTGCAAAGATAATTGCAAGCCATCCAACAAACAAAGGAACGTTTAATATCTGTATCATAGTTTTCCTCCCACAGATATTTGCCAAGTATCCTGCCGGAAGCGATCCGAAAAGAGCGCCTATAGCCAATAGGGAGCTGATCAAGGCGCCTTCTTCCATTGTCACCAAATCACCCACTCGCGCATCCGGTTCGGAATGTATAGAAAAGTTGACTAATCTGTTATGTCTTGAGTCTGGTATCTTGTAACTGAAATTATCCGATGAATCTATAAATACATATAAAATATGGTTTTAATTAAATAAATAACCTCTTATTTCTTAAGGCTTTGCGCATAACGCATACTTAAGGTGGAGGCAACATGAATCGATAGCATTGTTTTTGGCAGTTTTTATATGAAAAAATTTCAGTAGAAATATAGAGTTTAAATTTATTTATGTGGTGATCTCAAAATTTGTTGAATATCTGTCAAGGGGTGTCTTGAAATTAAATGACAATTTTTATCTTCATTTAAAAGTTTCTAGACTGATACTGCTATGCTCTTGACAAATATCCAACACCTGTTGATACCAGGTGACTTGGTTGTCTAGGGGTAAGGTGTCGGACTTCTGTGCTGGGGTCCGGGGTTCAATCCTCTCTCCCGGCACAGATTTATCTGATTACCAAAACCTTTTCCTTCAATTCTGACAAGACGTGTATCAATCAAAACTTGTGAATGTGTGGAATACCAGGCCTCCACCGTGGTTCGGATCCCACGTTAAACTTTAGGTCCTTAATTTCATCTCACAATCACCCTACCATTACACATTAGCGTAAGTGTGTATAACCCGAACGGGTAGTAAGACGTGTTGCTAATAGTAATAATAATAATAATAATAATAATAATAATAATAATAATATAGGTCTATAAACAACACTTAACAAATACTTATTTGCGATATTTAAATATTGACCATGTATTTTTTGGTTGGAAGAAGCTTTCAAATTTTACTGCAAAAAAAGTTTATTAAACTTTCAAAAATGTTTCATGAAATATACAGACACACATGCACATTTATACATGCTTTTATTAATAAAATAAATGAATGGTTAAATGCAATCATGACCTTTTTAAATACATATTTTTATTTGAATAATTAGCTATTCCACATTTTTCAAAGAAAGGTTCCCTTTAGTTTTCTTCACCGATTTTGTGAGGAACACATTTTTAGTTATCGTGGGGCGTTTTTGTCTCGCGGGCCGCCAGTTGGACAACTCTGCTGAATAGACAATTAAAACGGCCCAGTGTACACAGGGGATAGAAAATATCTTCTGTTTGTGTTTTAACATTCTTGTAGTAGCCATATTTGTTTGCCATACATGTTTTTTTTAGCGTCAATAGCTACGATTATGAATAAAAATGAAAATGAAAGGGAAACATTTACATTCTTCATTCTGTCATTGAAAAGTAGTTTTACTCAAAAATGTTAATAACACTAATAAAATCAGAATCAAATAAAAGTCCAATTTGATTTAATATTACAGACACTAAGTTTTTTTTTCTATGTTTCAAAGGATACAATTTAATGAAAGTTGTTTTTCAAGGGAAGCCCCAAATTAAGTATTTCTCAAGAATTTATCTAGAAGAGAAAATAAAGGGTTTGACAAATTTATGTGAATACTAATATTTTGATTTGAGTAAGACTTTAATTACTACGTTTCGCTATAAACCGTTGTAATTTTTTATTATTAATTGTGCACTGTCCACTATTGGTTATTCCATATATTATTATTATTATTATTATTATTATACTATAAAGCCACATGGCTGACTCACTCACTGACATTAAAGTTTACCCACTTCCAGATGAGCTAGAAACTTGAAATTTGGCAAATTTACACCTTCTAGCCTATAACAGACGGAGAAATTCCAAAGAGCTAAAAAATTTTTAATTTTTAACCCTTGAATAAATTCAAAATGGCGGAGGTTCTTTAAAGTCTGTGCGGTCTATACAATACAATACCGCTAACTTTACGTTGTTACGTTCAAAACAACGCTGGAATTAGATTAGTTTACATCCACTTGCAAACAAAACTCACAGGGGGTTAAGGGGCGGAGCCCCTAACGAACGAAGCGAGTATAAACACAAACCCAGCGTAAGAGCGAAGTGTGATTTGTGGTCTTCTCAGATTAAAACTAGAGGTATATTGGCAAATATAGTATAATAGTTGTTTATAATACACATTTTATTATTTAGATGAGTGTTTTCTTTGGGATCAAACTTGCAATGGATGGCTAAAGCTTCAGTAGATGAATTTCATTAATTTAAAATGTTAAAAAAAAATATTGGCAATGCTAATCTGTGCAGTGTTTTTTAAAGCTACGTTTAAATATGGTATCCTAGTCTTTGATTTTTTATATATATATATATATATATAGTGCAATGATTTATGATAACGTTAATAATGATTTTCTTGTTTTACTCAACCGATTTTAGTATTTTTTTAAAAATAAATGAAAGATTATACACACAAAATCTGCCCTAATATTTTAAATTTCAAAAATATTCATGGTGGAACCCACAATTTTACAAAAGAACAATTTCTTTAGATATAAATATTTTAACATTAGTTCTACCAATATATATAAATATAGTTTTAGTGGAAGGATTTTCATACAAAAGTTCACAAATTTTCAATTGCGGAGCCGTGTTTAAGAATACGTTTACCACAGCTCTTTCGAACCGATTTAAATGGTATTATTTCAAATTAAAGATAAAAATATATCGAATATATGATGGATTATTATTATTTGATACAATATATAATATGCCCCCTTAACCTTAAATATTTCTAGATATGACACTTAAGCCAAAAGAAACAGTAAATTATGATAACCGTAACATGTTTGACTTTACTGAGTTACAAACGTGTACATTTTAACAAACAAATTCAGCCAAGTTGAAAAAGTCAAAATTGTTTTATCACTATAGATCTGTGCCTTGGCAAGAAACAGAAAATCACCGTTGCCTGAAGTGACGTCACTTCTAGAATGAAATATTTTCATCTCCGATGCAAAGACAATTACTTGGCATGCTCAGTTTATATGATAACAAGTCTATTATACAGACCTATTTATATCTGATTTCAGATAAGTTTCTGGGGGAAAAAACGAGAAATTTATGTTCAAAACTAATTATAATTGTTACAAATACAATTTTTAAATTAATTAATGGATAATTTTATGGATAAGGTTTGAAATTGTTGTCATTAAAAATCATTTCAATTACAAAATTATACCTCTGTACTATTAATTATAAACGTACAATGTTTGGAAACAAAGAACTTAGGAAAAACATTCGGTCAAAAAAAAAAAATATGAAAATAATGGAGAGTTAAAAAGGTCAAAACCTAAGTTTTTATTTTCTTAAAGGTCCTTCCTACACCTTACTGACTAGACACACCATACCTTCCCTTTAACATGAAAGGTCGCAAGCTTACCTTGACTGATTGCACTATTATCACCACGTCTTACTACCCGTTCGGGTTATACATGCTTACGTTAATGTCCAATGGTAGGGGGATTGTGAGATGAAATGGAGGACCTACAGTTTAACGTGGGATCCGAACCACGGTGGAGGCCTGGCATTCCCCACATTACACAAGTTGTGATTAATACACGTCTTGTCAGAGGTGAAGGAAGGGGTTTGGTAATCAGATAAACCTGTGCCGGGACCGAGGATTGAACCCCAGACCCTCAGCACAGAGGTCTGACACCTTACCCCTAGACCGCCAGCTCACTTAAATCATAGTGGAATAATATAAGGTAGGTTGCTACATTATAGAGTAAATTACGTGTACAATATACATAGAGCTTACGTAGTTCATCAATGTAATCCATTTCTCCAGTGGCATTGGAGTTGTTCTCCAGGTTTCTTTGGAGATATGGCAACGCAAGTGAACTCCACCCGAAACAACATCCTAAAGATATCATTCCGAATGTTGCTGTGGACATAAACATTAAATAGGCAGTCAAGTGAACGTCATGTTTAGCCAAATTAGTGTTATTATTCTCAGAGCATAAATAACTAAATAACCTATCACATATGTTCACATGAATAATTGTTTGAATGGTCATCTACAATCTATCCAGTGTTGGAATAGTGAAAATCGACAGATACCAGAAGATGTTTTGCAAACAATGGTTTAAAGTCACTCGTTTTAATATATTTGGGATTTAAAAGGAATCCAACGGGTCAATGTGAAAGAAACGTCTTAAGGTTGCTCCACAACTAATTGGATCGGAACAGAATAGGAACGCTCGGATTCGGAGACGAGTTTTGTCCGCACACTTGTTTGGAGTTTTTGTCAATCGGAAGGAAGCAACCAATGAGGATACATAGATTTTAATTAAAGATGAGTGATAGCATCAGTGAAGAGGAGTGTATGTTGCTATTTCTACTTATTTATAGTCCCGGTTGTGATGAACCTGTTTCAGGAAAATAGCAACTGAACGTGTATATTGAGTAGAAAACCTGCTACTTTCGATACAAAAGAAAGTTTTTTTTTAAGACAACATAATTAGTGTTAATAAGCTGACCAGATGGCTAGACCACAGACAAGTAAGAAACAGATTCTCAACCTTACGGGGGTTTCACTGCGCTCCTTTTTGCCAGCTTGAGTCCTTCAACACTTGGCTTCGCTAGTGTCACTGTTGGGTGATGATAGGACTAACCGCAGCGATCCTAGTGGTGAAGGACTCAAGCTGCCAAAAGGAGCGCAACAATTTTAACCTGGAAGTTGAGTGTCCGGGTATATTATTTGTCCGTGGGCTAGAGCCCTACAAAGCCTCCAATAAATTAACACTTCTAAAGTTTTGAAATACCTGCTACCTCCACTAACTGGCAGAAATTCGAATTAAGATCATTCATAATATCATTTAGTTTAAATTATTAATTCATAATGAATAAAAGATGGACAAAATGATAGTGTGTACAAATTGTGACATTTTACTTTACGAGTTTCCTTTAAAATTCCCGAGGTTTCCTCGCAAACATTTTCCTTTATAACACTGTCACAATAATAATAGTTGTTACCAATGTCATAAATCACAGGGTATAGTTGAACCAAATTTATTAATTAATCATCCAAAGGCATATTTAACTAAACAAACATCGCCGGCGAAGAGGAAGTGAAAACCAACAGGTAGTATAGATGAGTGCGAGCATAAGTGAGTGTAGAGAATGAGTCAACACCTGAGGACGGGTATGCGCATAGCTTCGGGAATCCGTCAAAATATTCTCTCCGTGCCAAACTGATTCGTTCCGTTCCGATTGGACGTAACGTTTCCGATACGGTCCGAGCAAATGTGCTGGCCTCCATTGAAATGCACGTAATAAATAATTTCCGTTCTGATCGTTCCGTTCCGATCCGATTAAGTGTGCGGCAAGCTTTATGTTGTTTTTCAGGGGTGGCCCGATGTAAATTTTGCGCCCAAGTGTGATTGCCTTTTGGCGACCCCTTATACAACGGCGGATAATAGGATATTATGAAGATAATCCCCAAAACTAACAACTCTAAATTTAAAGTAGTCTGGGCATGATAAGAGAAAAAAAAACAGGTGAGGACCGTTCCAAATAGCTTCTAATGGCATCCAATTTAAAAAAATATTGTCGGTGGAAGACCACTTTAAATAGCCCCAAGAGGCATCTAAATTTCGAAAATAAAAGACAGGTGAAGAACGTTCTAAATAGCTTTTTAGGGCATTCCAAATTTTTAAAAAATTGGGTGAGCACCACTTTAAATAGCTTTTAGTGCGTATAACCCGAATGGGTAGTAAGACGCGGTGCTAATAATAATAATAAATAGCTTTTAGGAGTTTACAATTTTCAAAAATGTCCCAAAGGAGTACTACTCCTAATATCACATAAAAAAAGTATCCAAATTTCAAAACATTTAGGGGGGAGTACTATTCTAAATAGCGTTTAAAAAAGTATGATTTTCAAAAATTCTCTAAACGAGGACCACTTGAAATAGATTCTAGGAGCACTCCATTTTCTAAAATTGATTGGGGGAGAGGAGGGTATGAAGACCAGAAAAAAACTTTTTTGGGTTTTTTCCCCGCCTCACACAAATAAAGTTCCACCACTATTGTATAAAATAACAATATTCTTAATTTTCAGGGTTTGATAGTAATTCTTAACATTATGTCATAAACTTATGACTTTTAACACACACCTTAAGGATTATTGTAAACTAGACAATAGCCCAGTTTCCCATCTTTTGTCTATTATTAAGCCAGTGAGGGTTTGATTTTTTTTTATAATACGTGTATACTCCTATAGATTATTTATGATTGTTGTGGAATAATTCTTAACATTACCCGATAAACAACTCCTGGAGATCATCATACCTCGTCTTTCTGTCATGTCCGAGTCAGATAATTTTAATTTCCAGCCCTTGTTTATGGTCGGGGACTTCTTGTTGGATAGCTCTCTTTCTTACTGCCAACTCTTTGGGGAGTTTTGTTTGCCAGATCACCTTTATTACTGCTATGTCATAATCTGAGCATGTTATTTTGATTGTCAGGATACCTTTCTTACTGCCATTTGATCGGGAATTATTTTTGCCAGGACCTCTTTCTTACTGCCATCTGTTTGCGGAAATTTTATTACCAAACCATCTCTCTATTTTTGCCATGTCATAATCTGATCGAGGTGTTTTGTTTAGCAGATCCTCTAACCTACTGCCTTTACATATTCCTTATGTGTCTTTTTACTTTGAAAGGACTCCCTTGTATACAATGTTAGACCTCCTTATCTCAGATGAAAGAACTGCCACGATTCTTGGTATACTCATCCTGGAGCATGATACTAATAGCTGGCCATGGGAGAAACAGTCTTCCCTTAAATCGACCCAATTTACTTACAGGACTGACCCTGAACCCTGTTGACGGGTATTGCAAAGAAGACTTTCGGAGGAAAACTGGAGGGGATACTCCGAAGTAATGATAGTAGCTCGAGGGATGAAGACTGTCTCCCCATAAATACACATCCTATGAAGATGGTAGCCTGCATGACGCTGTGATGTAGGGCCTTCACTTGCCTCTCGGTCTAATCGCACAGCTTTTGAGGTCTAAAACTACACAGCAGTATGATTGGTGCTCCGACCTTCAAGAGGAATGTGTGAATAGGACTTAAGAGTGTGAAAAAAACTCTATCAGGTATTGGTCAGTATTCTCCATCTCCACGACTGGGCTAGGTGATCTCCTCCGCGACAAACGTACGTTAACGAGAAGGAGGTTGTTTATCTTCTGTGCCTTGTCGTTTCTACGAGTTAGAACTGCCTTCTACCTTAGCTATGACGTAGTTTTCCCTTTTAAGTTCTTTAGGTCATGATACAAGTTGAGTCTGATTATTCATATCCTTCACAAACTGACACGAGCTAAAATAAAGGTCTATTTTTCCAACTACCTCCTTCACCTTTCCATGTTCCAACTCTATCAGACTGACTGTGAATTCCCCAACTCCTTTCAGTCGAATACTCATATTTTTTTATTTAACGACAGCTTTAGAATGTTCGGCCAAAGGTGTGATGATTTTAGGCAGACCTTGACTTAATCGACTCCCTGGAGTACTATTGGCAGGATCTGCCTCTAGTCCTCCGTTAGGAACACCATCACACCAATCATCGGCTTGTGCTAGTTTCGAAAGTCCTCCAAGGTGCGAGTTAGAACAGGAGTCAGCATTTTTCATTCCTTCACGTGAGAAAACTACTTTACATAATCATCAACCTTTGATCTTTTAAACTAGTAAATAGGCCTATATAAATTTTAGGATTAAGATAAATAATTCCAACACCTACGGGGAAACTTATGAAAATCCTAATTACCAAGTTTTAAGTCCGATCAGTAAAATTATTTCGGCTCTAGACTGAGATACATACAAACTGTCAGAAACCAACGTTTAGGGTTCAGGTTGTTGTGAAACGTCAACATCCATCAAAATATCGCATTCTTTTTTTCTTTTTTTTACGATCACAATATTTCCTTTCGGAAGTAAGTAAAAGCTCTTCCTATGAAAAATTGTTTTGAAATAATCTATACTTATAAAATAACATGTCCTGATTGACTGACTAACTGACTGACTGATTCATCATCGCCGAGCGCAAACTATCAAGGCTACAAGCATGAAATTCGGACTGTATATTCATTTTGTTATGTAGGCACCCACTAAGAAAGGATTTTAGAAAATTCCACCCCAAAGGGGTCAAAATAGGGGATGATAATATGTATGAAAGTCCGTCATTTTGAAAGTTACATAAACAAAATTTTGTATTTCGGTTATTGACGTAAAACAAATAAATACGTGTTTCAGGAATTTTGGAAATTTTATTTAATAAGGGATGAAAAAGGGGGTGAAAGTTTGTATCGGACTTGCATTATTTTTGATCTGAGGTCAAGTTATGGTCATCAACGTAACGTAATATTTTAAATTAATCTGTAAATACATATGTATATTTTCGTATTTGTATATAATCAACTTCCACGCGAGCAAAGCCGCGGGCAACAGCTATCTAGTGTCTTATATATCTTACCTACAACAGCCACCAAGTACTGAGGCCATCTTGCTCCTTGTTCGTTATATTGAAGATTTTTTTGGACCATAATGAACTAAAATAAAGGCTGTATCTTTTAATTTTTTTTTCAGCAAACTTGGTATCACTGTGAAAAAACACCCAAACACATGCAAGCTTAGAACGGTTTTAAGGCAACACCTAACGAGCCATCGACATTTCAGTCGAAGCAATTGTTTTGTAAATAGATAAAGAAACAATTAGATAAAAAACAACGCAATTTTAAAAGCTTTTCTCTACGTTTGATTCTAGGGTTAAAAACTATGAGCACTTAAGTTAATCACTCCTGTAAAGTTACCTTGACAATTTTTATTTCTGTTTATCACTGTTCAAGTTATATGCATTTATGATAATTATTCTGTTTAATTAGGGATGAGGAAAAAAGCATTCTTGTGGTAATCTACCTGCAGGAGTTTGGGAGACCATTTAGGAGAAATCACCTTCGGTAGACCCGACTAAGATTTGAACCCCGATATCCCCCGTCATTAGCAGGCGTACCCAACACCAGGGGGACACCTTAGACAGTTCTGCCACTGAAGCTGGTTTTATTATTTTTATAGTTACCAATGAGCATCCGGTAGAGGCCGCCAATATAGTTTCGTCCGCTTTTTCCTAAATACCTTGAGGTCGGTGAACAGAGAATGTTTTTTTAAATAAAAAATAGTTTATTCCTCTATTTCTTGATTGAATCCCGGACCACTATCACAGAAGTCCGACACCTTACCTCTAGACCACCAAGTCACAAAAAAAAAAAAAAAATTAAAACTGGATTTCAATAAAAGTTGCTAATTTGGAAGACCCACTATTTTATTTAGT
>CABFVZ010004185.1:12944-29383 GCA_902151445.1 Timema monikensis
GTTAAAAAAAAAAAAAAAAAAAAATTGCACAAGTCTGACGGAATCCAAACAATTATCGTAAATTCTTACTACATAAGTAGTCACGAGCAAACACAATGTTTATCATTGTCTTTAAAGGTGTGTGCCTGTTTAGGCTACAAAATAACTTTCCCTAAGCACCGCGTCTTACTACCCGCTTATGCATTAACTACGCCAGTAGTTTAAGGGATTAGGAAGGTTATATTTATAGGAAGTGTGCTAACATTTGCATGGAAGGAGATTGAAAAACCATTTTGTAAAAAAAACCACCCTTAGTACAACCGACCGAGATTCTACCCTTGATCTCCTCGTCATCGAAAGTCTAGTCTACTGCAAGAGAATATATTGGTAACACCCTCTTCGGTGGCCACGTGGTCTAAGGCGCTACTCTCGCGGTAGACTAGACTGGCCGATGAAGGGGAGATCAAGGTTCGAATCTCGGTCGGGTGAACTGGAGGGGGGGTTCCTAAATGGTTTTCCACTCTCCTTCCACGCAAATGCGGGTTCACTTCCTCTAATTCAACCTTCCCAATTCCTAATCCCTTAGCGTAATTAGTACTTAAAGCGTATAACCCGAACGGGTAGTAAGACGTGGTGCTAACTATTACACTCTACATCCACGCCAATACGAGTAAACTTCCTCTAAATATAATCTTCCTAATCCCTAAAACCATTAGCGTAATTAGTAGGATTAAATAAGAGTTTAAACCGAACGGGTAGAGAATACGCGGAGCTAAAACAAAGAAAAAAAAAATCTAGAGGAAAGCAAAAAAATGGTCTTTCCATTAGACCTGTCAACAAAAAGGTTCTTGTTTACTCACGGGGAAAGGAGATAGTAAAACACTTCGATCGGAACATAAATAAAGAAAGATTAAAGCAGGTTTGTTTGACACAGGTAATCTGGGTCCCCCCTGAAACCCCCCTCCATATATTGGTTATCGATTGCACGCTATTTGGCAGCCTCTACCGTCATATTGGTTAACCACATGTTGCATTGTTCTCTCGAGTTGGTACTTGAAAGTTCCCTGCGTTTAACAAGTGTACCCATGTCAAGACGGTGTTTCCAGGTACTTACAGTAGCCCCGTGGCTTCTTTGGTGCTGACTGACAGCTCACAGCTGACTTCTGACAGTCAACATTTAGGTACAGTAGCCCCATGACTTATTTGGTGCTGACTGACAGCTCACAACTGACTTCTGACAGTCAATTAGGTATATACCTACATTTTGACTGTCAGAAGTGACAGCTGCTAAACACATGTTTTTGCCGATCATCTGGTTCAGCGTAGGGATACATAATTTGGTCTGGTAACTTTTTAAAGCTGTCAGTCAGCACCAAAGAAGCCATGGGGCTACTGTACATAGTAAAGCACCCAGCTTTTCTATAATTTCTAAACAAAAATGTCATAATTTCTCATATGAAAAAAAAAAAAATCTTTTTATTAAAAAATAAAAAGAGTAGTCTCCGACTTCGGTGATCTTGTGGTAGAGCGCTCGCCTCAGGAACCGATGTTTCTGAGTTCAAACCCAGCCTGGGTTGATGGATTTTTCCTTGAGTTATAAGAAATCGTTGCGCAACTTTATTCTAAGGAGAAATCCGTCCCGTGGTGTAGTGATCAATGCATCTGGCTACGAGCTTAGGCTTGCCGTGTTCGATTCCCATCTAGTATCTTGGATATTTTTCCCGGAAACATAATTAACTCGACGGGCACCCGGGTTTCGTTAATTAGGTTTAAGTATTTCCATACCCTTTCACTCACTATCATCCTCATACTTACTATCACCCTCATACTCACTATCACCCTCATACTCACTATCATCCTCATACTCACTATCACCCTCATACTCACTATCATCCTCATACATCACTATCTCACTCATACACTCTATCACCCTCTTACGATCACCGACATTTCGCCGTCCGGTGGACACAGTTCAGTACATTATAGGCTATGATGACATCTCTAATCTTACTATTTCTCTTGAAGAGTAGTGGATTCAATCGATTCAGGAGCTCATAAAAACCTACTAAGCTCATTCTAAAGTAGTCGAAAAATTATCTCTCCCCTCTTAAATCTTGATACAAAGTGACAAAAGCTCCAGCAACTGGTTTTTGTAGATTTAAAGGATGGACCCATTTCCTTGAACTTGTTTAAATTTTATATACAAACTAGCCCCCTTCCCCGTAAAAAAATATTGTAAAGAATCCTGTAAAACAAAGCTTCAAATCATCCATCATGTCAATATAAAAACAAAACTTTTTTTACTTATTTTTTTAAAAAATACAGTCCTACCATTACTATATAGCCCCCCTCCCTCTTTTTATCCTCCCTCCTATTTTCATCTCATTGCTCTTTCCTCCCCCCGCTCCCTTCACCAACCCCATTTTCCCTTCAACAACTTTTTTTTCCAACGACTATATAATATACTATCGACATATTTATGAGGAATAAATTAAATTATCAAAATAAAATATAACCTATGTTACTCGCTGATAATGTAGCTTTATATTGGTGAAAGAATTTTTAAAATGGTCAAGTAGTTTTTGAGTTTATCCATCACAAACAAAAAATCAAATATTTCCTCTTTATAATATTAGTATAGATAGTAAAGATACAATTTCTCGCGACTGTCCATGGTGGAAAATTAAGAGCAGCTAAGAGGGTACACATTTTGAAAGAGGCCTTAGGTATGAGAATAAGAAAAATATAGAGTTTGGCTCTTTAAATTAGTTACCAATCTTTTCACCGCATCTTACTACCCGTTTAGAGTTATACGCGTATCTACTAATGTACTAATTACGATAATGGTTTTAGGGGTTAGTTAGTTTATATTTATAGTAAATGCACCCCGCATTTGCACGGAGGGAGAGTGGAAAACTACAATTAAAAACTACCCTCAGTATACCCGACTGAGATTCTAACTTCCACCTGAATTAATCAGTGTATAATAACCTTTTACTTTATATTGCTAATCTTAAGTTTTTATCTAAGTCTTAACCATAATCATTATTACTCCTTACTTCATTATTACTTAAAATGTTTTCTAAAATGATAATGAACGAAGTCTTAACTTATCGTCAGTCTCACCTGAAGCCAAGGATCAACCTTCATTATGGGCGATCGTTCTCTGCTAATAATCACTTGCAGTCTGGGTCACGGCCTACCAGATGCGCGCGCAGCCAGTCCCGGTCTTAAATCACGGCCACCTAGAATCCTCATGAAAAGACTGAGGTCATTACGTTTAATCGCTCACAGATGCTTAGATAATACATACTACGCTAAATAAATAACCTCATTACCAGGGTCCAGGTTTTTATGACGTCATTTTTTTTTCATCACATACAATGCTCATAAGAAGGCCTACACAAACTGTGTTTATGATACCCTGCTTGTATAAATGTATATTTTATAGGCTAATTTCGGTAATTTTTTGAATTTTACGTTATATTTTCTTGTTTTGTATAATTTACTACCTATTTTAGGCATGTAATCATTTTTTAGGCTAATTTAGGCATTTTTGAATCTGCTTAAAGCATTGATGTTTAGTAAGTTTATTTGTTAATACCATCAATATGTTATATATACATTAATTTTGTTTACACACTGTTATTTGAATGAACAGATAATATGGACAAAGTACCATCTGCTTGTCTGGTTGTAAAATACACATTTCCAGGCCTCCACCGTGGTTCGGATTCCACGTTAAACTGTAGGTCCTTCATTTAATCTCACAATCACCCTACCATTACACATTAGCGTAAGTGCGTATAACCCGAACGGGTAGTAAGACGCGGTGCTAATAGTAATAATAATAATAATAAAATACACATTCCTGGGGAGACTGCAACTAGGCTGGAGAGGGTTGCGTTGGGAGGGGGTATCTATTAATTCTGAAGCAGATATTTGTAAATCAATATTATATTCAGCAGATTACAAGAGTTTAGTTGTAAAATACACATTCCTAGTGAGACTGCAACTAGACTGGAGAATGTTGCGTTGGGAGGGGGTAGCTATTACTTCTGAAGCAGATATTTGTAAATCAATATTATATTCAGCAGAATACAAGATTTTAATTATTAAAGGCTTTTTATTGAATTACATTTGTAAAGTGTGAGCTTGATTTAGATGTTTGCAGTTACTATGATTTTTTTTCTTTCTATTTTGAGGTCATTTTTTGGAAATTTTAAGTTGAATTTAAATATTTTATGTCAATTTATAGTTAATTTTTTTAATCATTTTTAGGTCATAAAAATCCTGTTAGTTGATTTGGGCATCCTCTGAACAACGTTACATAAGACTGGATAATATTTCCACTACTAGGCTACGAATGATGTAACCCAGTATAAATCAACCTTTTTCATCTCAGGTCACACTAAACAAGGCACTAAAATATTCAAGGCACACTATAATTTCTTTAAGGAGAGAGTTTATAATTTAAAAACGTCTATTAAGATTGTGTTAGAAAAAAAAGCTCAATAGCTAGAATTATAATAACTGTGCTATTAAAAATATATTTTAGTCATGGATTTAAAAAATATTTAATTTTACTCCTAAAATCTTTTCTCGCTTCTTTATTATTATTATTATTATTATTATTGTTGTTATTATTATTATCACCGCGTCTTACTACCCGTTCGGTGTATACGCACTTACGTGAATATGTAATGTAGTCTTGTCAGAGGTGAAGTAAGGGTTTGGTAATCAGATAAATCTGTGCCGGGACCGAGGATTGAACCCCGGACCCCAGCACAGAAGTCTGAAACCTTACCTCCAGAGTACCTGTTCACCATCTTATAGGATAAATTTGTATGTGTATTTTCTTTAAAGTACAGTAAGTTTTTATTCAATAACATTTGTTTAATATATATGTCTTTGCTAAGTTTGTTTAATTCAATTTCTAAATCACCTGTTATTTAAAATATTTAGTTCAATTTCTAAGGTAGCTCTTACTTAAATTATTATTATTATTATTATTATTATTTAAAAAAGGAAATAGGTTAACCATCCTCAAAAAATCAATCAATAATTGGTTCAGATTCAAATTACAATAAATGTTTTTTAAAGTATTTTTTTTATAAATCCTGGGTGTGTTTTTTGGTGCTGGGTAGAATTATAACAGCTCTGTCACTGGGTACACTTTATTACATAACCTCTTCCACACTCTGTTATCTTCATCTTATTTTTTTTGGGACCAAATAGTCTCCTAACTAGGCCTATTTGATTCAGATTCATACAATGTATAGATCACGTGTATAAACGCGCTTTTTATGACGCCATAAACCTTTCACGAGAATATTCCCTCAAGGCTATCTGATGACACAGTAACTCTTGTCAACCTGGTATTATATTTACTGCACGTTACCCCCTAGAAGAGAGAAAGTATTACGACCTTAAATAAAATCTGAATGTGGGGAATGCCAGGCCTCCACCGTGGTTCGGATTCCACGTTAAACTGTAGGTCCTTCATTTCATCTCACAATCACCCTAATTGTCAGAGGTGAAGTAAGGGTTTGGTAATCAGATAAATCTGTGCCGGGACCGAGGATTGAACCCCGGACCCCAGCACAGAAGTCTGAAACCTTACCTCCAGAGTACCTGTTCACCATCTTATAGGATAAATTTGTATGTGTATTTTCTTTAAAGTACAGTAAGTTTTTATTCAATAACATTTGTTTAATATATATGTCTTTGCTAAGTTTGTTTAATTCAATTTCTAAATCACCTGTTATTTAAAATATTTAGTTCAATTTCTAAGGTAGCTCTTACTTAAATTATTATTATTATTATTATTATTATTTAAAAAAGGAAATAGGTTAACCATCCTCAAAAAATCAATCAATAATTGGTTCAGATTCAAATTACAATAAATGTTTTTTAAAGTATTTTTTTTATAAATCCTGGGTGTGTTTTTTGGTGCTGGGTAGAATTATAACAGCTCTGTCACTGGGTACACTTTATTACATAACCTCTTCCACACTCTGTTATCTTCATCTTATTTTTTTTGGGACCAAATAGTCTCCTAACTAGGCCTATTTGATTCAGATTCATACAATGTATAGATCACGTGTATAAACGCGCTTTTTATGACGCCATAAACCTTTCACGAGAATATTCCCTCAAGGCTATCTGATGACACAGTAACTCTTGTCAACCTGGTATTATATTTACTGCACGTTACCCCCTAGAAGAGAGAAAGTATTACGACCTTAAATAAAATCTGAATGTGGGGAATGCCAGGCCTCCACCGTGGTTCGGATTCCACGTTAAACTGTAGGTCCTTCATTTCATCTCACAATCACCCTACCATTACACATTAGCGTAAGTGCGTATAACCCGAGCGGGGCTAATAATAATAATAATTAAATAAAATCGAACCCACTTCGGTGGCCGCATGGTCTAGTGCGCTACTCTCGCAGTAGACTTGACTGCCGATGACGGGTGGATCGAGATTCGTCGGGTGTACTGAGGTTTAAAAAAAATATATTTCCACTCTCCCTTCACACAAATGCGAGTACATTCCCTATAAAATATAACCTTTCTAATCTTTAAAAACCATTGGCGTAGTTTGTACAGAACCCGAACGAATAGCGAGATCCGGTGCTAAAAAAAAAGAGGGAAGAATTGAATTCGATTTTCGCGATTCCTTTGGTCTGTACCTCGTGTTTGAAACGAAACCATTTTACCAATAAAACTAAAACTTGGTATCTAAGGTTTTAATAAGTTTTCCTAAAGGGAATTTTTGTAATGATCTATTTAAACTTAAAATTAAAGGTAGTTTACTTAGGGGCGGAACTAGAGAGAACATAGTTTTTCTCAAAATAATCTTTAACGATTTTGATTAAAATTCATATCTAGGTACTGTTTAAAATAACATAAATAAATGGTGCATAAGGCCACACGGCTGACTCACTCACTGACATTAATGTTTAACCACTTCCAGATGAGCTAGAAACTTGGAAATTTGGCAAACTTATAGCTTATAGCTTGTAACCGACGTGAACATTCCAAATAGTTAAACATTTTAATTTCTAACCGCCAAGAAAAATTCAAAATATCGGAGCAACTTTAAAGTCGGTGCAGACCTTTCTTTGGAGGTATCTTGTGGCTAAACTGTAAGACCTATCAAATAACGACTCTGGAATTACATTAGTTTACATCCACTTGCAAAGAAAACTCACTGGGGGCAAAGCGAGTTCTATATAAGTGGAGGTGACCTGGCGGTCTAGGGGTAAGGTGTCAGACTTCTGTGTTGGGGGTCCGGGGTTCAATCCTCGGTCCCGGCACAGATTCCTTCACCTCTGGCAAGACGTGTATTAATCACAACTTGTGAATGTGTGGAATGACAGGCCTCCACCGTGGTTCGGATTCCACGTTAAACTGTAGGTCCTTCATCTCATCTCACAATCACCCTACCATTCATTACACGTTAGCGTAAGTGCGTATAACCCGAACGGGTAGTAAGACGCGGTGCTAATAATAATAATAATAATAATAATAATAATATATAAGTGGATACCTTCAAGTAATATCTACGTCAACTTGATGCGTCTAGCACATACAAACAGTTGTAATATGCGGAGATCAAAATAAAACAGAATACCTTTGGAACGTCCATCGCGTTGGTCGTTGCTACGGAAACGCGTCGTTACCATGGTAACGATACATGCCAGGAATGTAGAAAGAAAGCGAGAGGAAAAGGTGGGAGAAAATTGTGTGTGTATATGTTTAGGGCCCGAATCACACCCATGAGAGCACCTAAAGCTAAATTGTTCTGCAGTGGCGGCTTACGCACTCAACCGGCATTCTGTTAAGCTATTAAAAAAAAAAAAAAAGACTGAATAGTTTTAGGCCATCTTGAATGTGGTTCTTCGGTACAAAGTAAACTGGATCGAACACAACTTTAGGAGGAACTGTCTTCTGTATGACGTCATAGAAGGAAAGGTTGAGGGAAAGAGGAGCTTAGGAAGTAGGAGGATTCAAATATTGGATAACTTGAAAAAAAAAAGACACTTTCTGGGAGCTGAAGGAGGAGGCAGAGGACAGGGTGCATTGGAGGTCTAAGTTCACTGACAAAAGGAATGGACCTGTCGTAAGACAGAACACCTAATAATAATAATAATAAAATAGGTGAAGGTGTTATACACATATACATTCTGAAGTGGTGGTGACAGATAGCATAAGATTTTTCATATTGGAAGTCACTAATGTTAACTTATAATGAATTAGTTATTATATTACAGCCCCCGGTTGTTAATTAATCACTTTTAACGGGGAAATACAGATTTGTCCTATGACAATTTTTCGGCAATTCCAGGGAGAAAAACCCAGGACCCTCAGTTTAGTAGACAGAGACAAGGTTACGGACAACGTTCATGATTCATCGAAAGAACAAAATATATTACTAAAACTAATATGTTTTTGATTTCGCGGTTGTGACAACAACATTTTATAATCCATGACATTATAGATTAAAAAGTATTATATTCACACGTGTATCTTACTATAACTGGCCACCAAAATAAATAAATGTGTTTTTATAACTTAGCGAAAGAGCCAAAAAAATGTTTAGTATCAAAATAAAAAGTTTTTATTTTGTAAACAGATGCGGATGGACACGGTATATAAGACGTAATCCACCGCCCTTGTTTCGTATGGTTAACCATCTTGTTTTATGAAGTGAATGCAGTCTTATAAAATCCTTTGGTTTCAAGTGAACCACATAATTCGTTTACTAAAAAAAAAAAGCCATAAGCTCATGTAAAAATAATTAAAAGAAAGATAGAATTAAAAACATTTTTTTGTGTTGAAAGTTTTGATTGCCAAAAGTGAGACTGCCTAACACATGGCCTAGCGAATGAATACATGATGGTAGATCTGCTGACTTTGGCTAGTTGTCAATTACAACTGCTCCAGTGGATTTAACATCAACATATTAACTGATTAAACATTAATGGAGATAAAGAGTTAATAGAAGTTCCTAATACTGAATATTGTTCAAATATTAAATGATATTTGGATAAAAACTGCATTGAAAAGACCGTTTTTTGACCATTTTAGAATGTCTTCACAGATAAGCACTGTCCATAAATCTTAATTCTGTCATAACAGGGACATACTGTAGTTATTAACAAGAAACTTTGTCGCTTAAGTGCGTATAACCCGAACGGGTAGTAAGATGCGGTGCTAAATAATAATATTATTATTATTATTGATAAGGAAGGGTTAATTTTTAAGTAAAAGTATCAGCATTTGCGGGAAGTGAGATAAAAATACATCAAGGAAAAACCACCCTCAGTTCACACCTCTGGGATTATAAACCCAATCTCCCCGTCTTCGGCAGTCTAGTCTATCACGAGGGTGACGCCTTAGACCAAGTGACCACCTAAGCAGATCGATAGGTTTTTAATAACGCTTAAGGGATATGGAAGAAAAAGATAGAAATGAAAAAAAAAAAACGCACCAAAATCTACTTATGTAGATATTGGGAAACTATTGAGGGTAAATCTTCCGACCAGGATTTTAACCCAGACTTTCCTGTCACCGGCGAACCTATCTTGAAGAGACTGACACCTTTTTCCTCACGTCCATCGATGCGGGCAGTCATTGCTCCACATAAAACGATCTAAAATAATACAATTACTTCACTTTAAATCATTTATTTGTTGGGTGTTTGAAATAAAATAATATATTGGGCACTAGTTTCCGATTGAAAATTTTGACAAAATTTAGAAATTCAAAGAAAATGAGAGTAGTTTTTTTAAAAATTGTTTCCGTTGTGACGTCATGAACAGCCGTACTTATTCTTGTCGCGGTTGACTCTTCGGTTACGCCTCTGGGCGCGGCACGCCATCCTAATGAAAGGTTTCTTCTCGTCGCAAGACATGTTTCTCCAGCAGCGACCCCCGTGCTTGGCCACCTCCACGACGGACGTACCGCAGGGGAACTGACGGCGTAGTTGCGCGAGGTAGTTGAAGAACGGGTTGATAGACACCTTGGAGCGGTACTTCTTACAGGTGGCCTTGCGGCTGCGTTTACCACTGCGGCTGCGACTGCGGGGACGCGAGCGGCCTCCCTTACGACACTCGCATGTCATGGTAGATCCAACGAACTAAAACTATACATAAATATATATATATATATAAATATAAATATAAATAGATATATATAAATATAAATATAAATAGATATATATAAATATATAAATAGATATATATAAATATATATAAATAGATATATAAATAGATATATATAAATATATATAAATAGATATATAAATATAAATAATATATTACTTTATCGTGATCCCTCGGTAAGAGAAATTATTGCATTAGTAAAAAAAAAAAAAATTGAATTCAAGATTTTTCATAACTAATATCGATGTTTCATGACACCCTGTAAACGGAAAAGTGGTTTTCGCGATGTAGTTGTATCTCGGTTAGAGCCGAAACAATTTTACCGATCGTATTAAAACTTGTTAACTATGGTTGTCATAAGGTTCACCCGAGAAATTTTTTGGAATTAACTATTTAATCTTAAAATTAAGGGTATTTCATTTAAGGATGAAACGAGAGAGGGGAAAAAAATGATTTTCTCGAAATTGGCTCTAACGATTTTGGTTTAAATTATACTATTATAAAGCCACACGGCTGACTTGCTCACTGACATTAATTTTTACCCCCTTACATATGAGCTAAAAACTTGAAATTTGGCAAAATTATAGCTTCAAGCCTGTAACCGACGGGAAAATTCCAAAAAGTTTAAAAAAATTCAAGTTTTAACCCTCGAAAAAATTCAAAATTGTGGAGCAATTTTAAAGTCGATGAAGACCTTTCTTTGAAAGTCTCTTGTGGCTAAACGGTAAGACCTATTGCACCAGCAGCCACGGATTTGGAAAGATCCACAAGTTTGGTCCTATTAATTTTTGTCGTATCTCCATCGGTTATACATTAGATAAAGCTAGATTTTTTGATTTTAGGTAAATTTTGCACATTTTCTACACTTTTTTTTAAATTTCAAAACAACGCTGGAATTACATTAATTTACATTCATTTAAAAAAAAACTCACTGTGGTTTTGGGGCCGGAGCCTCCAACGAGCAGAGCGAGTTTGTATATAAGCACTGGTTAATATTACAAACACAAGGGACCATTTAATTTTACCGGGAAAATGACATAAGCGGATATCTCTAATTATTATCATATCTCCTCAAATCTTTTAAATACGAGACTCGAAACTCGATCTCCCCATAATCGGCAGTTTAGTATTCTGTGAGAATAGCGCCTTAAGAGTGACCTGGTGGTCTAGGGGTAAGGTGTCAGACTTCTGTGCTGGGGTCCGGGGTTCAATCCTCGGTCCCGGCACAGATTTATCTGATTGCCAAACCCTTCCCTCACCTCTGACAAGACGTGTATTAATCACAAATTATGAATGTGTGGAATGCCAGACCTCCGCCGTGGTTCGGATTCCACGTTAAACTGTAGGTCCTCCATTCCATCTCACAATCACCCTACCATTACACATTAGCGTAAGTGCGTATAGCCCGAACGGGTAGTAAGACGCGATGCTATAGGTCACTGAAGCAGGTTATCGTATTTGTTTCAATTTTTTATTTTTTTTTGTCGTCGAAGTAGTATTTAACGTTCATTGATAAGAGGATACAAATAAAATGTTATCAAAATTGTTAAATCACTTTGGCTTATGGCAGTACAAAAGTAGTACAACACAAAGATATGTCTTACCTCGGTACAAGCCTCTCTAGACTCGTAACTGGGATTCGAACCCCGACCTCACCTGTCACCGGTAATCCAGACAATACAAAGATGAACGCCTCTGTCTGTGTATCCACCGGTGCGGTTCAACCTGTATTTTTTAAATATAGACAAACAGTCTAATTTTAATGGGAAAAACTTAACAGCTAGAAAAGTTACTTGATCTACTTTCATGTGTCCATACTTCAAGTCATGTGATCATCAGCTGTAACTTTTGATATATATTATACATTCCGATAAAATAACACTTTTAACTTGGTAAAATATCATATATTTCGACGACAAAAATATATGTTTGTATTCGCTAAAAAAAAAGCCTTTCCTAAGAATATTGGACTCTACAATGTAAATATACTAACAATTTTATCACTGAAAATTTATACCGTGAAATTTAGTCCCACCGGTATTTTAACAACCAATATAATGACCCTGGTAGGCATAGATAGTTTAACAATGTCTTTAAAACCCATTCTTGTAAGATTGCAACAATTGGATTATCTTTAATAAATTCCTCACTGTTTCGTTGAACATACAACACTAGACATACACTTTGAGGTGCGCGCGCCCACACCGGTGGGCTTGTGGGCTGAGGCGTCATGCACACACAAAGTACACAGAGAGGGATATACAGACGGAAAGAGGATATACAGACTGAAAAGAGGGATATACATAAGAAAAGAGGGATATACATAATAAAAGAGGGATATACATAATAAAAGAGGGATATACAGAAGAAAAGAGGGATATACAGACGAATAGAGGGATATACAGACCAAAAGAGGGATATACAGACGAATAGAGGGATATACAGACGAATAGAGGGATATACATAAGAAAAGAGGGATATACATAATAAAAGAGGGATATACATAATAAAAGAGGGATATACAGAAGAAAAGAGGGATATACAGACGAATAGAGGGATATGCAGACGAATAGAGGGATATACATTATAAAAGAGGGATATACATAATAAAAGAGGGATATACAGAAGAAAAGAGGGATATACATAATAAAAGAGGGATATACAGAAGAAAAGAGGGATATACATAATAAAAGAGGGATATACATAATAAAAGAGGGATATACATACGAAAAGAGGGATATACAGACGAAAAGAGGGATATACAGACGAAAAGAGGGATACACAGACGAAAAGAGGGATATACATAAGAAAAGAGGGATATACATATGGAAAGGTTAAGGGCTATATAAATCATCACGATCTGACATTAAATTGAGGAAGACAATTGTTATGATTATAATACTCTCTCCATATGATACAGAAAGAAACGCGGAAGGTTCCGACGGTGTTTGTTACAACCATCGAAATATCCTCCTTCTGCATGTCCCTGAGATAGTTTATTTTTTTTAACAAACTTTATCCAGTCGTGTGCTTTAATTATTGTGAGCTATCTACAAGGATATGTCCGACACGCGGGACGACAAATGAACTACCGCTAAGTGGCGCGCAAATATATCACTTCGCGACATCACTTCTTGTGTTCCCCCTCCCTCCACCCTTCTTGCTGGCGGAGTTTACCTACCGGCTTGTTTATGGTCGGCAAACATTTTCAAGTCTCGCGCAGGACTTCGCGGAAGAAATGCAGCGCGAAGGTGACTTGTTTCTTGTCAACACTTACAGCCCAGGATCTCTTTTGAAAGTCAATATCGATAACAATTTACTATTCTTTAATTTAAAAAAAAATAAAGACCTGAACACGGGAATTAAACCCGTGACCTATTGCTCTAACCATTGATCTATCACCCGCCGCGGTGACATAGTTAGCTAACGCGTTAGTTTCATGTTGAGCTAGACTGCCGAAGGACGGGGATATCGATAGGTGAACTGGTGGGTGGTTTTTTTCCATTTGAAATGGTTTTACACTCTCCCTTCACGCAAATGTTGGTTCACTTCCTCTATATACAAACCTTCCCAAGTCCTAACCCATTAACGTAATTAGTACTTAAACGTATAACCCGAACGGTTAGTAAGGCGCTGTGCTAATAATGAATAATCCAGGAGTATTTCCGTTCCCGGGGTCATTTATCACTCATTTTAGGGCAGAATCTGTTAGGGATGTGTGTATCTACGAGAATCGTCAGCTACATATGAGCGTTCAATCAGATACAAAAAAAAAAGCAATTGGGTGCTTTATCTGATAGCGTGCGATCTTAATTGATCGCTCGTACTTCGCTGACATCTTGTGAATGTGTGGAATGCCAGTCCTCCACCGTGGTTCGGATCCCACTTTAAACTGTAGGTCCTCCATTTCATCTCACAATCACCCTATCATTACACATTAGCGTAAGTGCGTATAACACCGAACGGGTAGTAAGACGCGGTGTTAATAATAATAATAATAATAATAATAATACTTCGCTGACGATTTCCGAACGGCCATCACAGAATCTGCCTACAGAAATTGTCCATCCATTAGCAGTTGACTTGCTTCGATGGCAGCATGGTATAAGTCGCTATTCTCGCAGTAGACTAAATTGTCGAACGTGGAGATCGTGTTTCGATTTCGGTTGGATATTATACATTGATGGTGTGTTTTTTCCCCCCCTTAAATGGTTTTCCACTCTCTCTCTCTCTCTCTCTTTCTCTACGCAAATGTGGACACATTTTCTCTAAATTTAATCTTCTTCGTCTCTAAAACATTAGTATAACTAGTACGTAGCCGTGTAACCAGAGCGGGTAGTAAAACGCGGTGCTAAAAATATATATTTTTTACTGTATTATTATTATTAGGCCTATTATTATTATTATTATTATTATTATTAACACCGCGTCTTACTACCCGTTCGGGTTGTACACACTTACGCTAATGTGTAATGGTAGGGTGATTGTGAGATGAAATGGAAGACCTACAGTTTAACGTGAGATCCGAACCACGGTGGAGGCACTGGCATTCCACAAATTCACAAGTTATGATTAATACACGTCTTGTCAGAGGTTAAGGAAGAGTTTGGTAATCATATAAATCTGTGCTTTTTTCTACTGTAGGTATATATGTTTGTATTTTATAAAAGGTTCTTCATATTGAAATACCCCTATATCTACGCTGAAGCCGCACTTTTAGAAACGTGAAATATGACCCTCCCATTATGTTACAGGAGTGTTCTAATGGCGCTGGTGGTCGGGACGACTGCGATGCGGGCTCGCCACTCGGATACTTGCCTCTCCACCGTCAACGGCAGCGTGGCCACTTGCGAATACACCCCAGGGTCCAAGTCCCTCGTCTGTTCCGGGGGGCTCAACCGGAAGTTCAGCGCGGGGAAGTAAGTAAAAAAAAAACACACCCCTTCCTCTGGGTTCTAGGACGCCTGTGGGCACGTGGTTTGAGGCGTCATCCTCCTCACTTCGAGAGGTCGTGTTGGTGATGGATGGCCCACCAAATGGAAGTTATTCCGCCCTCGGGGATGTCTCTGGAGTTAAGGGGGTTTAAAAGTTATGCAGAAAATAAATAAATATAATAATAATATTTAGCACCGCGTCTTACTACCCGTTCGGGTTATACGTTTTAAGTACTAATTACGCTAATGAATTAGGAATTGGGAACGTTGAATTAGATAAAGTTAACCCACATTTGCGTGGAGGGAGAGTGGAAAACAATTTAGTAAAAACCACCCCCAGTTCACCCGACTGAGATTCGAACCTCGATCTCCCCGTCCTCAGCAGTCGAGCTCAACACGACAAGCGCGTTAACCAACTACAAATAAATATACAATTCCATTTTGGGATTGGGTAGGGATTAGGAAGGAAGCAATTTATTAGTAATTTACTCAAATTTATGCGGAAGGAGAGTTTTAAATCATTTAGGAAAAACCACCTTCACTAGACCCGACTGGGATTCGAACCTCGATCTCCCCGTCTTGGGCAGGCTAGTCTTACATGAGATTGGCACCTTAAATCATTACAGGACATTGAAGCGGTTTTTATTAAATTTAATTTTGAAAAAAAAAAAAAACGCTTTGGTTGACGCGTGGTCTAGAGCACCACTCTCGCAATAGACTATACTATCGACGAGGAGTAGATTGAGGTTCGATTCTTAGTTGGGTGTGCTGAGAGTTTTTTAAAAACGTGTTTTACACGCTCCCTCCACGCAAATGCTGGTACACTTCCTCGGAGTATAACCTTTCTAATCCCTAAAACCATAATCATATACATGTACATATAAGTGTATAGACCGAACGGGTTGTAAGACGTGGCGCTAAAAAAATAATTATATATACGACCACATACGCGACCTCGATCTATTCTTCCTCTATAAAACAAAGACCTTGTTTTGATGACGTCACAACAAATTATTTAAAGATAATTTTTCAATTGTTTTGTAGGGTTTTATGTAAGTCATCACAAATTGTTAAAAAAAAAAAATTAAAATTTATACTTTTAACTGATTTAAACTTTCGCCTTCATTTTGGTGAAAACCAAACTAAAAACTTACCAAACCACTTCGCAAATAATCCGCGATTTCTAAACTTCTGCAACCATTCTCAGTACTATACCATTCATCATCATGTAAGGGGAAGCCTACATTTCACAAAATATAATTCATTCGGAAACCCCGACGGGAATCGAACCGTGGAACCCTTTGATCAGTAGGAAGACAGGCTACTAAGCTAAGATGTCTGACTTAAGCGATGG
>CABFVZ010004185.1:29473-43803 GCA_902151445.1 Timema monikensis
GGGGGGGGGGGGGGGGAATAAGCACTTCAGTACCCAGTATCTCAGGATTTCTTCCGCCTTTGACAAACCCAGACAGGATGAGACTAACGACTTTTTCCGTGCCCCCCCCCTCCAACTGTACGTATCATTAAATTCTATCCAGGCCATTAAATATTGACCGCATTTCATCGGACGACGTAATCTCTTGAGTTTGGCTTCAGAAGACGAAAACTCAAGAGTTTACCGAGAAAAATCAGGTCAACTGCGTAACAGAGAATGTCACAAAAACGAATGGAATCTCTTGGGGTTCTGCCCCCCCTCTTCACCCCGTATTAACCCTCTTTCTTTCTTTCTTTATTTATTTTCTATTTGAGTGCTTCGTCCTGGGAGGTCGCCTGTTCAATATCTTACGGACGTCAGACTGTTACGTCGAACATTCAAAGCGTTAGCTTATTTCAAACTGCTTTGATTGTTGAATTGTCTTAAGGGTTCGGCCAGACTGACACGCGTGCGAGTGAGCGAGTGATTAGCAAATATCTCTCGATAGTTGTTGACGAGGAGGCATGGGTTCGAATCTTGGCTCAGTGAACTGAGATTTTTTTTTTTGACAAGTGATTTATTGTTGGGGTTTTCCCATCCTCTTTACACGCCAATCGTTAGTCTTATTTGTAAAGGCCTACTTTGATTATAATATTGAAGTATTTTAAAATATCAGTTTCACACACACACACACATATATAGTTATGGTTTATGGTCTTACCAATTAAATTAGGGGTGACCTGGTGGTCTAGGTGTAAGGTGTCAAACTTCTGTGCTGGGGTCCAGGGTTCAATCCTCGGTCCTGGCACAGATTTATCTGATTACCAAACCCTCCCTTCACCTCTGACAAGACGTGTATTAATCACAACTTCCTACCATTACACATTAGCGTAAGTGCGTATATTATTATTATTATTATTATTATTATTATTATTATTATTAGCACCGCGTCTTACTACCCATTCGGGTTATACGCACTTACGCTAATGTGTAATGGTAGGGTGATTGTGAGATGAAATGAAGGACCTACAGTTTAACGTGGAATCCGAACCACGGTGGAGGCCTGGCATTCCCCACATTCACAAGATGTCTTGTCAGAGGTGAAGGAAGGGTTTGGTAATCAGATAAATCTTTGCCGGGACCGAGGATTGAACCCCGGCTGCCAGCATAGAAGTCTGACACCTTACTCCTAGACCACCAGGTCAAGTGCGTATAACCCGAACGGGTAGTAAGACGCGTTGCTAATAATAATAATAATAATAATAATAATAATAATAATAAAATTAGGCTGTTACTATCAAGTGTGCTAAACCTATCGATAGTAATAAAAATGCAAAAATGAAAAGTTTTCCTAGCACTCAATGAACCAACATACAATAATATTGCCCAGCGCCTGCAAACTAGACTGTACCGGCTCGAGCGCTTTCTCCAGTCTGGCCACCTCTCGTTACAACCAATGTGTTCTATTTTATATTTTAGTCGCTCGCTCCAGTCTGGCCACCTATCAATACAACCAATGTGTTCTATTTTATTTTTAGTATCCTGCTCAGTCTGGCCGTAGCCTCTGTTGTGGTAATCAACATATTTTGTTCACATACCCCTAGAAATATTTTTTATTTAGCACCACGTCTTAGTACCCATTCGGGTTATACGCTTATGAACTAATTACGCTAATGGTTTCAGGGATAAGGGAGGTTATATTTATAGGAAATGTACCTGGTGGAAGTAGAATGGAAAATCATTTTGTGAAAAATCACCCTCAGTACACCCAACCGAGATTCGAACCTTTATCTCCCCCTCATCGGCAGTCTAGTCTACTGCGAGAGTAGCGCCTTAGACCATGCGGCCAGCACAAACAAGTAGTAAGACCCACCATTCATTTTTTTTTTAAATCTGTAAGTTTTGAGAGATGTAATATTTGACTTGTTCCCCTCTTCATCCCCTCATCCCTGATTATACTTATTGAATCGACAGCTTCAGGGTGAGGTCCCTGACCCTGTGCTTCTGGCCGGTGAGTACCTTTGATCCCTCGATGGTACTCACCCTCTTCCCGAGTCTGCACGAATTCACACTCACCCTGAGCCCCGTCGACCAACTGGAGGAAGATTTTCCTGAAACACCGCGCCTCAAGGTCAGTCAAAGTTGAGGAGGAGGGGGGAGGGGGGTGACGACGACTCCTGGAGATTGGGGAATTGAACCAGTCAGTGTTATCCATATGGAGGGTACAGGAGAAATAGGGGAAAGTTCAATTTTAACTTAAATTGAGTTAGTGCTGCCATCTGTTAGACAATCATGAGACCTTTTTAATTTAGATTATGGTTAAAAGAGGTCTCTGTCACATTTAAATTGAGTTAGTGCTGCCATCTGTTAGACAATCATGAGACCTTTATAATGTAATTTAGATTATGGTTAAAAGAGGTCTCTGTCATATTTAAATTGAGTTAGTGCTGCCATCTATTAGACAATCACAAGACATTTATAATACTGTTTGGATTATAATTAGAAGAGGTCTGTGTCATATTCAAATTAATGAAAAAAAAAGTTTTTCCTGGTGTTCTTGTGAGGTTTGAGATATAAAAGTTGTCCTGGAAAATGTATGTTATGTGACACCTCCCCCCCCAACCTTTCCCTGTTCATATTTATAATAAGTGAGGAGGGGAGGTATAAAAAACGTTCCGTGTTAATTTTATTGAAGAGCGATGTTTCGATTTGTATATCTATAATCTAATCCACATTAAATTTAACTTTTTTTTATTAATTCAAGACATATGTTTGACGAATAAATATTAGTTTTAGCACCGCGTCTTACTACCCGTTCGAATTATACACACTTACGCTAATATTTAATGGTAGGGTGATTGTGAGATGAAAATGGAGGACCTACAGTTTAACGTGGGATCTGAACCATGGCGGAGGCCTGGGCATTCCACACATTCACAAGTTGTGATTAATACACGTCTTGTCAGAGGTGTAGGAAGGGTTTGGCAATCAGATAAATCTGTTCCGGGACCGAGGATTAAACCCTGGAAACCCCAGCACAGAAGTCTGACACCTTACCCCTAGACCGGGAGCTCACCCGTAATTTAATTTAAAAGGGCTATCTTTTTTTTTATTAATAAGATACGTGACAAATAAAACGGCGTTTGTCTGTGGTAACAATCCTTTAATATTATTTATAAAATTTAATTTTTAAATATTTTCATCATAATAAAATTTTAAATTTGGTTAAAGAGATTCCAGGATTAGAATTTATATTCGATATTCTAATTATGATTTGTGATTTTTAATGTTATTGCAGGTGGTGAACATGTCCGGCCTTAGTTTGTCAAGGTTACCAGACACAGCCTTCTCCAGACTGAAGAATTTGAATGTTCTAGATTTAAGGTTCAACAATCTAACAGAGATACATCTCGACATGTTAGCAGATCACTCATCGCTACATGTCTATCTAACAGGTAGGATATCAACATGTAGAAAACCAGCTTCGGTAGCCGCGTGGTCTCTATCGCGTTACTCTCGCAGTAGTAGACTAGACTGCCCATGATGGGGAGATCGAGGTTCGAATCTCGGTCGGGTGTACTTAGGGGTGGTTTCCCCAAGTGATTTTCCACTCTCCCTTCACGCAAATGTGGGTACACTTCCTTTATATATAATACTCCAAATCTATAAAAGTACTAACGTAATAATGGTACAAACGCTTATAATTAGAGCGGGTAGTAAGACGCGGTGTTAAAAAAAACCCATGTAGACGTTTCTAAAACAATTCATGCATGTATTTTTTTAATGACACCTTTCAAATGTTACCTTTTGGATTCAATAAAAATATTAAATAAACATTTATAAAATCTTGTTGGTCATCTATTAATATAAGATTCAAAATAGTTTCTTTCATTAAGAAAAAATTACACCAGTTTAGTAGAAAAGTAGAAATCATTTTCTTAAAATTCGCCTTCATTATCTTGATATGAGTAAATACTTTTATTTAAATTTTTTTCTGGCACCACGTCTTACTACCCGTTCGTGTTATACGCTTCTGTACTTTTTTGAACTAATCTGTTAAGGATTAGGAAGGTTTAATTTAGAGCAAGTGGAACCAAATATGTGTGGGGGGAAAGTGGTAAACCATCTTGTAAAAATCGCCCTCAGTACACCCGACCGAGATTCGAACCTCAATCTCCCAGTCATCGGCCATCTAGTCTACTGTGAGAGTAGCGCGTTAGACCACGTGGACACCGAAGTGAGTAATATAATATTATTAATAACAGTTGCTTTTAGTTCCTGGATAACTTCACTCCTAATCCTGTTTTTCTTCATGACAGCTAACATGCTCCTTACAAACTTCATTCCAATATCCTCCACCTTCCTAGTCTCTCTTACATTCAATGTCCATGTTTCTGCTGCTTATGAATGATTTATTTAGTGTTGGTACTTATTCCCTTCTTCCTCCCAGCCTCAAGTAAGTTAGATGTATTCTCTTCTTGGCTCGCCGCCATCAATAAGCCTCCATTGAGCGGTGTCGAACTTGGTCGATCAATCAATCAATCGATGTTATGGCGTGAGAATGAGCTGCAAATGTGTTGACTGACTGACCCACATACGTTTAGTTAACTCTTTGAGTGAGATAGATCAGTTCGCTAACAGGATGGGTTGGGCCTGAGGATGGGTGGCATTGACGGGGGCGGTGGAGGGACCTATTCAGTCAAATACAACATCCATAACGACATGGTCAGACGGACAAGAGGGGGTCGTTTGAGTGATTAATTACCCTCTCAACAGCCAGCGCACATCGGTAATTAGCACGCAACCGGTGACTTAAATCTTATTCCTCCTCCCCCCCCCCCCAACAACTCTACCCCTGCTTCTTATACCCCTCTAGATGTGTAAAAGAGNCTTCCCTCCTCTCATCACAATCAGCTCCACGATCACAGAATCTCTTGTGCCTGTAGCTTAGTGGTCAGAATCTTTACTTTACATCCATTATTGTTCCCAGCCTGTGGTAATTTTTTATTCAAGTTATATATTTTCCACCACCGGCTGGATTGTCTTGTATCTTCATATGTCTTATAATCTAACTTAAGACTAAGACAGGCACAACATCCAATCCCCGATCGTCAACTTATCAATGTGAAAGGGTAAACCCATATTTCCCCAATGATAGATATCTCGGTAATTCCGAGAATAGAACCCGGGACCCTCAGCTCAGTAGACAGACACGCTACCGACTGAGCTATGGTATTGGACTTCTGTGCTGAAGGTCCGGGGTTCAATCCTCTGTCCCGGCACAGATTTATCTGATTACCAGACCCTTCCTTCACCTCTGACAAGACGTGTATTAATCACAACTTGTGAATGTGGGGAATGCCAGGTCTCCACCGTGGTTCGGATCCCACGTTAAACTGTAGGTCCTTCATTTCATCTCACAATCACCCTACCATTACTCATTAGTGTAAGTGCGTATAACCCGAACGGGTAGTAAGACGCGGTGCTAATAATAATAATAATGATTGATTCTTCATTTCTAAAAATAAATTGTTATCTATCTTCTTCAACCCCCCCCCCCAATTTATTATCCAGTTTAAAAAAAAATACAAGGCCTCGATTAAAAATGGCCTGACGTGCTGCACAAAGCCCTCCCGAGTCGCGATCTTAATTGATCTCCTATATTTAACTGGCGATTTCCGCACTTCAATCACAGACTCTGCCTTAAAATATGAGTGAAGAATGACCCTGGTCACGAAACGATTCCTGTATATCTCAGTGGTTAGAGTATTGGCGTACTAAACCAAAGGTCCCGGGTTCGATTCCTGTTTTTTGGTGTCAATTATTTCAATTTAATGAATATGATATTTAGATGCGGTTATAAATTTAATCATTATTATTATTATTATTAGCACCGCGTCTTACTACCCGTTCGGGTTGTACGCACTTACGCTAATGTGTAATGGTAGGGTGATATATGAGATGAAATGGAGGACCTACAGTTTAACGTGGAATCCGAACCACGGGGGAGGACTGTTATTCCCCACATTCACAATATAAATTTAATCAATTGATATAATATCGTGGCAAACAAACATATACACCACATGGCTTTTATTATTATATAACCTCTGACAAGACATCTTGTGAATGTGAGGAATGCTAGGCCTCTACCGTGGTTCGGATCCCACGTTAAACTGTAAGTCCTTCATTTCATCTCACAATCACCCTACCATTACATATTAGTGTAAGTGCGTATAACCCGAACGGGTAGTAAGATGCGGTGCTAATAATAATAATAATAATAATAATAATATATAAGATTGTTTGGTGGACTTGGTTGGTTTTACTTCCACGCCGCTTGACACAGATATTGAGCGAAAGTGTTAATAATTGCGGGTAACTGGCCTTGTGCGTGAATATTGTTTCTTTAACGTCTTGTTCTTTATTTAGGGCGGATGTTTCTGTGAGAACAGAGAAATAGGTCTCGGACAGTGAGTGTCAAGATCATTCGAAGGCGAAGTGCGTGAAACGATGAATAAACCGAGAGACTTTGGTCGCGAGGTCGTATTCTGGGAACATAGTATGGTACAACATTATTTATTTCTCTATTTATTTTTTATTTACCCGCCTCGGTGGCGTAGTTGGCTAACGCGCTAGTCGTGTTGAGCACGACTGCTGAGGACGGGGAGATCGAGGTTCGAATCTCGGTCGGGTGAACTGGGGGGTGGTTTTTCCTAAAATGGTTTTCCACTCTCCCTCCACGCAAATGCGGGTTCACTTCCTTTAATTCCACCTCCCCTAATTCCTAAGCCACTAACGTAATTAGTACTTAAAGCGTATAACCTGAAAGGGTAGTAAGACGCGGTGATAAATATTATTATTATTTACTTATCCTCCGAAGAAAGTTGTGCTACGGATTTTTATCGCTTTAGGAAAATACGTTGGACTTTGGCTGGATTTGAACCCATGATCATCGCGTCCTGAGGCGAGAATTTCATCCCAAGACCACTGAGGTTGACAGGAAAAAGATATCAGATCACATTTGATCACCGCCTCTGTGGTCTAGTGGTAAGAGCTCCTTGGCTATAGAGTCAGAGGTCTTGGGTTCAATCCTCGGCGCTTCCAAAGTTCTCTCTGAAGCAGTGTTTCAGGAACGGGGTCAAAATTAGACTCGTGAGGACAAATGAGGTGACAATAAGATGAAAAAAGTAGCGGATCCGGTCTAGAAAACTGGAGTTGACGGTAGAAAGGTTCGCTGCGCTGATCACATGACACCCTCTATTGACAGAATTTAGCACTATATTTGCCAACAGACGGTGGCCAGTTTGGTTCAATCCCAGGCTGACACGATAGAGTTAATTTTATTCACGTGCCAAACTCGCTTCAGTGAACAAACGTTCGACTCTCGTGTTGGAATAGCGTGCTGATGATGGAGATATCGGGGTTCAGATCCCAGTTGGGTTTACTGAGGGTGTTTTTTCCTAAATGGTTACCCACTCTCCTCCCACATACATGCAGGTATACTACCTCTAAAAAGCTTCTTCCATCACCCCTAAACCATTAGAATAATTATTATAAATGCGTATAGCCTGTACAGATAGTAAGACGCGGCGATTAAAAAAAACAACACATGATCTGAAAACTTAAAATTTTTACCATTTGTCACCTTTTAACTTTAATACAAATTTAAAATGATGAAAAATAAACCTTTTGGATGTTTATTTATTGATATTAACGGCGTCTGTAGTTCTCTTATAAATGATTTTAAAATGTTAAGTTCTAAAAGGCTGCCTTCACTTCATAAATCAAGATGGCGAACCAGACCAAATTACGGTAGATGACATCAATACAACCAGACGTAGAACCCGAACAGGTAGTAACACTCATATTTCAAATTATTCAAACATGTAGTCACATATAAATATTTCTTTGTGTCTTATGTACATATTTGGAATAAGGTAGAGGAAAAGTGGATAAAAACAAATAAAAGGAACAAACAAAATATGGCTTTTACAATGAAAAGAAGAACACAGTTCACACTTTACACTGCTGCCACTGGACATAGAGGTAATGGCTTCCTCTTCAAGAAAATGGATCGTAACCGCTATTTCGCCCGGCCTAGGTTTCATTCTATCGAAACTCAACAGCAGGGACTGTGAAACGCGCAACGCAACTTCATAAATGAAGATACAAAAAACACACAAAAAGGAGAAAAAGGAAAATTGTATTTATGTACTGTGTGTGTTTGGTTATATGAAAAAAGGAATAGTTCAGAAATTTAAAAAACAACGTGTAATTGGAAAAGTGTAAAAATAAAAGTTTAAATTATGAAGAGTGCAAGAATAAATGAAGAGATAAGTGTGTCTGTCCCTATTTAGTCCTAACCTAACTATCCTTTCACGCTTGCTTCCTTCCCTATCACTTCATAATAAACTCTTTTCAGCCTGTGGTCGGGTCAGTTTAGTAAAATGCCTCCATCTTCCTCTATCCTTCCACCATTCTTCCTCCTTTAGTTGCTTCCATCCTTCACCTCTTACTTGCACACTTTTTGTTATCTGCTCTTCCCTTCTATTTCTTAGCCTCCCTTATTTTTCCTACATACTTACCTTCCATCGTCTTCTTTGTCATCCTTACCTTAACTATTTTCATTACATGACCATACCATCTCAACCTCGCTTCCTCTACTATCTCATGTATTCCAACATCTTCATTACATGTCCATACCACCTCAGTCTTGCTTCCTCTACTATCTCATGTACTCCAAAATCCTCATTACATGTCCATACCACCTCAGTCTTGCTTCCTCTACTATCTCATGTACTCCAACATCCTCATTACATGTCCATACCATCTCAGTCTTGCTTCCTCTACTATCTCATGTACTCCAAAATCCTCATTACATGTCCATACCACCTCAGTCTTGCTTACTCCACTATCTCATGTACTCCAACATCCTCATTACATGTCCATACCATCTCAGTCTTTCTTACTCCACTATCTCATGTACTCCAACATCCTCATTACATGTCCATACCATCTTAGTCTTGAAAAAAAAAACAATTCGAAAAATTATTTTATGTTAGATCTTTCAAACCACTCTATATTTTAAACCAACAAATAATTATCCCCACTTAGGAAATAAAACAACCCGACTATGCTAATTAACTCAACGACACTCGGGTCGTAATTTAAATATCACACGTTGAATGTTTACTGCGACGACTTTACTTATTCTCGTATAAGATGCTCTAATTATATATAGAGAGAGCGTTAAGTAGAGTATTTACCTCGTGCTGTGTACTAAACATATTATTTTCTGAAGTGACAAATAACCACTGCCCAACGTTACAAAGGATGCCAATTATTTAAAGTAAATATATTCACAATGCTGTATTTCTTATGGTAATGTCAGTTCTAAAGATTAAAATTCCACTTAAACAATTCTCAACTATCTTAGAATGTTCTGTTGTGACCCTCACACTGCCGTGTTTCTTACGGTAATGTCAGTTCTGAAGCTTCAAACCACTAAAACAATCCTCAACTATCTTATAATGTTATGTTGTGACCCTAACACTGCTGTATTTCCTATGGTAATGTCAGTTCTGAAGCTTCTAAACCACTAAAACCATCTTCAACTATCTTATAATGTGCTGTTATGCTATATTTCTTATGAGAATGGCAATTCTGAAGCTTCAAATTGTTTACCAACAATTTAAACCAACTCAGGATTCATTTAAACACCACTTAAAATCACTTAACAATATTTGATCTGAAGCGACAGATACTCAACACAGTACTAATCACCTCCAGTGACGTCACATTACCGTCAAGCTGGTGTTAACAAGAGGTTGGTTACGGGGCATCTGTGACGCATGGGATCTCGAACAAATTTATGTTGTTTTTTTAAAATTGTACATTGTACTATTTAACACCAGGGAGATTGATATTAGACGGTCTAGTATTCTGAAACAGGATATGATGGGTCAATGTCCATGCCATGTTTTAAGCGTCTTACTTCCCTCTCGGTTTATTTGCCTATTTATATTTGTCCGGGATATCCGTATATTTATACCTGTCTTGATTATCCGTATATTTATACCTTCCAAGACTATTCTTATATATCTACTTACCAGGACTATCCTTATATATCTACCTACCAGGACTATTCGTGTATGTATATCTGCCAGAACTATCCTTATATATCTACTTACCAGGACTATCCTTATATCTATACCTGCCAGTACTATCCATATATTTATACCTGTCAATATTATCCATATATTTATACCTGCCAGGACTATCCGAATATTCCAACCTATCCGATTAGGATGTATATTTATAACTGCTGTTGACGAAGAGGTCGGCGCTCTAACTATGGTCGGGTATACTCAGGGTGGTTTTTCCTAAATTATTTCCCACTCTCCTTCAAAGCAAATGCGCGAATATTACCTCTAGAACGCTTCCTTCCTCATCCCTACTACGTTAGAGTAGTTATCAATTAATAAATACTTGTCGTGACTATTCATATAGTTATACCTATTCGCCAATGTTTACCTGTACAGGATATCCGCATGTTTACACTGATGGGCTAGGAATGAGGAAAAGTTAGCGCATTGATACAATAGTAAATAAGACGGCGGAGAGCTATACGCAGGTGGCGAGCGGGTTGTCTAATATAGGAGATGCGTTGGCTCGGCCTTCAACAATAATTATCATTTAAGTCTTCGAGTTTCGTTTGCTAATTTTAACAAGTTTTTAAGTGACCTTGTGATCTAGGGGTAAGGTGTCGGACTTCTTGGGGGTCCGGGGTTCAATCCTCGGTCCCGGCACAGATTTATCTGATTACCAAACCCTTCCTTCACCTCTGACAAGACGTGTATTAATCACAACTTGAGAATGTGTGGAATGCCAGACTTCCACCGTGGTTCGGATCCCACGTTAAACTGTAGGCCCTCCATTTCATCTCACAATCACCCTACCATTACACATTAGCGTAAGTGCGTATAACCTGAACGGGTAGTAAGACGCGGTGCTAATAATAATAATAATAATAATAATAATAAAAAATTATTCTTATGTATTTTTTATTTAGCACCGTGTATTACTAACCATTCGGGTTATACGCCTAAGTACTAATTACTCTAATGGATTAGGAATTGGGAAGGTTGAGTACAGAGGAGGTGAACCCACATTTGCGTGGAGGGAGAGTGGAAAACCATTTAGGTAAACCCCCTGCGCCCCCCAGTTCACCCGACGATGATTGGAACCTTGATATCCCCGTCCTCGGCAGCCTAGCTCGAGACGAAACTAGCGCGTTAGCTAACTGCTCCACCGAGTTGGGTTGTGTTTTGTATAACATATATAAAATGTGTATGTGTGTTTATATGTATCATATATGGACATTATTGTGTACCCGCTCCCTAGATAGGCCTACTCATGAAAATGGTCAGATCGAATTTTGGAAATTTTCGAATTTTGGAAATTTCCGATTTTTTTTTTTGATAACTTATCCTTTTAGACTTTGAATTAAATAAATTTCTACTATAATTATATTTTTAAACACCAAAAAAATTGTATTTTAATTGAAATACTCCCCCTATAAGAGGAATGTGCTAAAGGTCACCCGGTTGTTGTTTTGTCGTCAGGCAACCCGTGGTCATGCAGTCGCGACTGGACGTGGCTCGCGGACGATGGCGGCAGGACAAGCTCGGTGGCCAGCAGGGTCGTGGACAGGGACAAACTGACGTGTCAGGGACAACCCTACAGGGAAAAACCCATCCCTCTTGTCATGGCGCTCGTCAAGGTTAGTGGGTAACACGCACCTGGGAAACAGGTAGAACAGAGTTTCCCCACACAATTATATATATAAAAAAATAACCTACCCGTTTAGGTGGTCAAATGGTATAAAGGCGTCATTCTAGCGTTAGAGTCCAGAATCTTAGCTCAGGGGTGAGTAAGCGGTCTAAAGGTAAGGTGTCAGACTTCTGGTCTGAGGGTCCGGGGTTCAATCCTCGGTCCCGGCACAGATTTATCTGATTACCAAACACCTTCCTTCACCTCTGACAAGACGTGTATTAATCACAACTTGTAAATGTGTGGAATGCCAGGCCTCCACCGTGGTTCGGATCTCACGTTAAACTGTAGGTCCTTCATTTCATCTCACTATCATCCTACCATTACACATTAGCGTAAGTGCGTATAACCAGAACGGGTAGTAAGACGCGGTGCTAATAATAATAATTTTAGCTCAGTCGCCATAGTGTTTATCTACTAAGATTAGGGTCCCGGGTTCGATTCCCAGCATGACAGAACATTTATAATCGATGAAAATATGGGTTTACCCTTTCACAGTGATTAGTTAACGGTCGGGGGGACTGGATGTTGTGCCTGTCCTAGTCTTAAGTTATATTATAAAACTTATATGGCTTGAATAAAAAAGCTGACTCAGGCCACACGTTGTAAACAATAACGGATGTAAAGTAAAGTTAAACTCTTAACATTAGACTGGACTGACGAAGATTACTATGATGATTTTCTCTAAACTGTTTTCCACTCTCCCTCCACGCGATCCTGTGAAAACATCCTTTATATTCAACCTTCCTCAGCCCTAATACTTTATCGATTTAAAAAAAAAATCACCATGTCTTACTACCCGTTCGAGTTATGCACTTATGTACCAATTGCATCAATTGGTTTAAGGTTAAATTTAAAAAAAGTGGGCCAGCGTTTGCATAGAGGAAGAGTGGAGGACCATCCTCATTACACCCGACCGGGATTCGAACTTGGAAATCCCCGTCATCGACAATCTAGCCTTCTGCGAGTGTAGCACTTTAGACCACGCGGCCACCGATGTGGGCTTTATCATAATTAATATAACACATATGAAGGATAAAAGTGGAAACTAACACTACACAGATTTTCTAGGACAACCATTTTTTAACCCGCTTTGGTGGCCGCATGGTCTAAAGCGCTACTCTTCGCAGTAGACTAGATTGCCAATGACGAGGATATCGAAGTTCGAATCTCGGTACGGGTATACTGAGGGTGGTTTAGCAAAAAGGGTTTTCCACCTTCCTCTATCCCTAAAACCATTAGTGTAATCAGTACACAAGGTATAATCCAATCCGAACGGGTAGTAAGACGCGATGAATAATAATTACTCCGACTCCCTTTTTTTTTCTCTCTCCCCAGTCCATGCAGGCCGAATGCCCACGGCAACCAACATTCAACTGCTCCTGCACCCTGGACAACGTCGTCTGGGACACTAGCCGCCTCTACCTGGTTCCCATAATCACCGTGGACTGCAGCGGACTGGGTCTAACTGAGCTACCTAGCGCGCTACCCTCCAACACTACCTCCTTACTCGTAAAAGAGAACCAGGTAGGGTGGAATCAACCCCAAACAGACGTCACATCGTGGTGTGCTTTTTTGTATTATACTTTAGAGGTCATTAAATGTCGCAGATATATTACCTGAAACCTCTGGTAAACAACGACATATTACATTATAAAAATGATTAAGTAATACCCACACAATGGCGCCTACACCTACATAATGGGATGCAGCGTATACTCGTAGTAGAAAGGTGATTATATGTTGCAGATCTCTGATTTGAGATCTTCAGTCAACAATGGGCAATACAATGTAGATAATTAAATCACATCTCCATAATGGTGTCAATACCTACAAAATGGCGTACTTTGTATACTCTGAATATCAAGATTATTTTATGGTGGAGATATATAACTTGACACTTATAGTCAATAACGACCATTATATTGTAAATGGTTGGATAATACCTAAACAATGGTGCTTATACCTCCATAATGGCGTGCAGTGTATACTCGTAGTAGCAAGGTGATTCTATTTTGCAGATCTCTGACCTGAAACCTCTAGTCAATAACGAGCACTACCGCCACGTGGCGGACATCTTCCTGGACGACAACCTGGTGGAGTCTGTGGCAGTCCTAGAAGACTCACCTTGGCTCTTCAACTTCAGGGTGTTCAGTCTGAGAGGCAATAGACTGTCCCAGTTACCGACTTACGCCCTGGACAACGCTCTCGAGAAGAACCGACACGTGGTCGACATCTTCCTCGGGAACAATCCTTGGCAATGTGATTGCCTGTTTACTCCCAGCTTCCAGGTGAATAGAGAAGGGGGAGGGGGGTGTGCGTGACGTAACCAATTAACTTTACATACCGTCAAACTATAAAATAGCATCAGTAATTAGGATTGCCAAATTTTTTTCAAATTTGAATAAAGGTCATTGTTCAAAGATGCATTTAGATGTGAGACTTTCCGTTTTCTGTTTCAAACTTAAGTTAGCTGT
>CABFVZ010004185.1:44489-54831 GCA_902151445.1 Timema monikensis
TCCCAATTTTGCCACCCCCCCCCCTGGAAATTAACACCCCCCCCCCCCCCCTCCCAGGTTGAGAACCACTGCCTTATATCGTTCGTCTATTGAAGTGGGTCAACTGGCAAATTGTTTCGGCAGGTTCTGTTTATAATAAAGTTTGTCCTAAAAAAACGAATCGTGTCCCCATGACCTGAGTATACAGGCAAAATGGTTTGGTAGATTCCGATCAAACGTGATAATTGGATGGTATATGCTAATTTATTCTAGCCCTAAAATTAAGATTAATTTACTGACAACTCATTTTTTTTAATATCTTATATTTATTTTTAAAGGGTTCAAATTATTTTTATTCAAAACGAATACTGGTTAGTTTTTTCAACTTTAAATAATACAGTATTCTTTTTTGTAGTAAGATAATATTTAAGGCTTATCAACTTTTAACCTATTTTTTTAAATTTTGTTTGTCTATACACTGGAGTTGCGGTTATCTGGTCCGGTTGTCGATGTTAACAAATCAGTTTTAAAATAAACTATCCAGTACATATCCACTAGTAATTAATATAAAAATTTGTCAAAAACACTTTACAACTGTTATATTAGATACGGTAAAGCGTAACTACTATGCAAGCGGTTGGCGTCTAATAGAGTACTACTGCTTGGTTGGTGTAGATAGCAGCACTGTTTTGATTTGGCTGGAAACAGAAGCTGTGTCAAGGGAGGTGTAGAAAGCAGCACTGTTTTGATTTGGCTGGAAACAGAAGCTTTGTCAAGGGAGGTGTAGAAAGCAGCACTGTTTTGATTTGGCTGGAAACAGAAGCTTTGTCAAGGGAGGTGTAGATAGCAGCACTGTTTTAATTTGGCTGGAAACAGAAGCTTTGTCAAGGGAAGTGTAGATAGCAGCACTGTTTTAATTTGGCTGGAAACAGAAGCTGTGTCAAGGGAGGTGTAGAAAGCAGCACTGTTTTGATTTGTCTGAAAACAGAAGCTGTGTCGAGGGAGATGTAGATAGCAGCACTGTTTTGATTTGTCTGAAAACAGAAGCTGTGTCGAGGGAGGTGTAGATAGCGGCACTGTTTTGATTTGTCTGAAAACAGAAGCTGTGTCGAGGGAGATGTAGATAGCAACACTGTTTTGATTTGTCTGGAAACAGAAGCTGTGTCGAGGGAGGTGTAGATAGCGGCACTGTTTTTATTTGGCTGGAAACAGAAACTGTGTCAAGGGAAGTGTAGATAGCAGCACTGTTTTAATATGGCTGGAAACAGAAGCTGTGTCAAGGGAAGTGTACATAGCAGCACTGTTGTGATTTGGCTGGAAACAGAAGCTGTGTCAAGGGAAGTGTAGATAGCAGCACTGTTTTATTTGGCTGGAAACAGAAGACTGTGTCAAGGGAGGTGTAGATAGCAGCACTGTTTTAATATGGCTGGAAACAGAAACTGTGTCAAGGGAAGTGTAGATAGCGGCACTGGTTTTATTTGGCTGGAAACAGAAGCTGTGTCAAGGGAGGTGTAGATAGCAGCACTGTTTTAATATGGCTGGAAACAGAAGCTTTGTCAAGGGAAGTGTAGATAGCAGCACTGTTTTAATTTGGCTAGAAACAGAAGCTGTGTGAAGGGAAGTGTAGATAGCAGCACTGTTTTTATTTGGCTGGAAACATAAACTGTGTCAAGGGAAGTGTAGATAGCAGCACTGTTTTAATTTGGCTGGAAACAGAAGCTGTGTCAAGGGAAGTGTAGATAGCAGCACTGTTTTATTTGGCTGGAAACAGAAGCTGTGTCAAGGGAGGTGTAGAAAGCAGCACTGTTTTGATTTGGCTGGAAACAGAAGCTGTGTCAAGGGAAGTGTAGATAGCAGCACTGTTTTAATTTGGCTGGAAACAGAAGCTGTGTCAAGGGAAGTGTAGATAGCAGCACTGTTTTTATTTGGCTGGAAACATAAACTGTGTCAAGGGAGGTGTAGCTACATCAGGTAAACCCATACTGAAAATTATTTACACAAGGATTGTGTATTATCCTTCTTTTCTGCTATCCGGCCCGGAATGCCGCCCCTTAAAGCCGGATGACCACGATTCTAGTGTATAATATACAGGGTGTACCGTAACAGGTGGGACCCGTTTTAGTGGTGGACAGGAGACACAGAAACAATGAGGAATAGTTCATATCAAGGATCTTTCAATATCTCTAATTATTTACGATAATCTTTGTTTTATATTTACATTCTGAGTAGTTAGGGATTTTCTGTATTCATATGTTTTTAACTTTAAAAAAAAGGCAGTAAAATATATATTTAAAACAGTTTAGTAAGCAATTGTTTATCCTGAAAAGTGTCAACCTTATCTTGACCGGTTAGACTATGGTGTAACTTATAAGATATGTATAGTGTAATCGGTCAAGTTAAGACTCTCATACTTATTAAATGGTAAACGGATTGTACTATCTGCAATTTACTTTTGAACTGAAAGTTTTTATCAATGTTAATTAATTAATAAATATCACAAACTGATACTTGATGAATGTCCACAGATTCTGTCCTGATACTGGTATCAATTTTGATAAAATGAAGCCCGCTTCGGTGGCTGCATGGTTTAAGGCAATATACTTGACTTTTGATCAAGGAGAGATCGGGAATTGTACTGAGGGTGGTTTTACCTGAATGGTTTATCAATACACTCCCACTCAAATGTGTCTGCACTTATTCTAAATTCAACCTTACTTATTCCTAACACATTAGCGTATAACCTGAACGGGTAGTTAGACGTGGTGCTTGATTTTTAAATTATTTACCCATCTCTTCCCATAAAACTGTGTTTATTTTTTTGAAATTTTCTTAGTTTCTAATTTAAAAAAAAATACAATGTTATTTCTACATTGACATATTTGTAAATTTTTTTCGCAGGATTTTTTGGTAAAATACTTCACCCTAGTCAAAGATATTGATAACGTTCGGTGCGCCTTTGTGGATGGTGATGAAAATTCCTTTGTACCCGTGAGTTGGTATCTATACTTAAAAATATTCTCAGTCGGTATAGCATCTATATAGTTAAATAATATTGAGTTGTCTGACACCTTAGCTCAGTCGGTAGCGTGTCTCTCTACTGAACTATGGGACTCGGGTTCGATTCCTAGTATGAACGAAAAATGTTACTATTGGTTCATTCATAACTATGATTAAATGGCCAGAGGCTGGGTGTTGCTTCTGTTCTAAGATTAAGTTGGTTTACAAGTCGTGTGCTGATGTAATCAGTTGGTTTAGAAAGTGAACCTTAAATAATTCAATAACAAAATGTAAACAAAAATAATCCTTTTTGGCTCTTGTCCGTTTTTTATATTGTACTTACAATTATTACAGATCCGTGACCTGTCTCGAAGTTCCATCTGTGCCCCACCCAGCGAATATATCATTCAACCTCTGGACCTACTGAATGGGGTTCTAGCGTCTTTGATTATCCTGGTCATTGGGAAACTTGGTTACGACTACTGGAACTTCAAGAAGACGGGCAAAGTTCCTTGGATAGTTACCAAAATGCCATAAAGATATATTCAAGAAGACTTGCAAAGTTCTTTGGTTTGTTACCAAAATGCCATAAAATATATGTAAGAAGATTGGAAAAGTTCTTTGGTTGGTTACCAAAATGCCATAAAATATATGCAAGAAGATTGGAAAAGTTCTTTGGATAGTTACCAAAATGCCATAAAGATATATGCAAGAAGACTTGCAAAGTTCTTTGGTTTGTTACCAAAATGCCATAAAATATATGCAAGAAGATTGGAAAAGTTCTTTGGTTGGCTACCAAAATGCCATAAAATATATGCAAGAAGATTGGAAAAGTTCTTTGGTTGGTTACCAAAATGCCATAAAATATATGCAAGAAGATTGGAAAAGTTCTTTGGTTGGTTACCAAAATGCCATAAAATATATGCAAGAAGATTGGAAAAGTTCTTTGGATAGTTACCAAAATGCCATAAAGATATATGCAAGAAGACTTGTAAAGTTCTTTGGTTTGTTACCACAATGCCATAAAATATATGCAAGAAGATTGGAAAAGTTCTTTGGTTGGTTACCAAAATACCATAAAATATATGTAAGAATATTGGAAAAGTTCTTTGGTTGGTTACCAAAATGCCATAAAATAAATGCAAGAAGACTGGCAAAGTTCTTTGGATAGTTACCAAAATGCCATAAAGATATATGCAAGAAGACTTGCAAAGTTCTTTGGATAGTTACCAAAATGCCATAAAGATATATGCAAGAAGACTTGCAAAGTTCTTTGGTTGGTTACCAAAATGCTATAAAGGTGTATTCAAGAAGATTGGTAAAGTTATTTGGATGGTTATCAAAATGGCATAAAGATGTATTCAAGAAGATTGGTAAAGTTATTTGGATGGTTATCAAAATGCTATAAATACGTGTTCAAGAAGATTGGTAAAGTTCTTTGCATGGTTACCAAAATGCCATAAAGATGTATTCAAGAATATCGATAAAGTTACTTTGATAACTATGTAAACAAGAGTTACGAATATTTCTTCCCGTGGGCAAATAAACGAACACACCGGTAAAATTCGGTCTAATTTTTTGAGAATCTTTAGAAAATCATATTAATTGTATTGTATTTATCGTTGGAAATACAAATTGATAATGGAATTCACTTTGTTTGCTTGTGAGTTATGACTGATTATTTATTTATTTATTTATACAAATGTAACACCAAACACCACCAGAATACCATAGTAGCTCTCAAAAACTAACGGCAAAATTTATCAAATGAGACAATGGGAGTTAGCCCCACAAATGGGTAACTAAATTCAGAATCTGATCAAATTTAAATCAACGATAGGCACAGCTTGTTTTATTTAAGGACAAATTTATCTATCTACTAATCAATTCACTACCATAAATATGGCAACATATCATCTAGCAACACTGCAAGCTTCAGTTAATCTTTAAACTTTTCAAATGTGACTACCATTTTGTTTTCTGTATTTTTGTGTGTGTTTCTTATCATGTAACATGAAATTTTCCTAAAATTTAAAGTGTAATTTATGTGATTGAGAGCTAGAATAATGAAGAGAAGATGGAAGTGTAGTAATTGAATGTTATATAAACATATGAAGAAATAAGTTTGTTTCTATAAAGGCTTAACCAAACTTCCATTGCGGGTTTGTTTGCTTACTTATCACTGACATTAAATTATTTTACAGTATTTTGATACATATTATTTTTACAGTGTTTTCTTACAATATTTTGATATATAGGATTATCAATAATTGTCGTTTCCATCCAGTGACCCGGTAAGTTTAGTAAAACGTCTCCATCTTCCTTTGTCTTTCCAACATTCTTAGGGTCGGTTAAACCGACAATAATCAGTGGTTTAATCAGATATCAGATGTAGCTTGATCTACATTCAGTGTCTCAAAAACACATTTTCAGTTGTAGCATTCGGTCAAGCTAACCAACCAACTCTCTCTCTCTCTCTCTCTTTCTCTCTCATCAAATGTTTGATTCTACAACCAGTGTGCGTATGGATAACATAGTCTGTGGCTGATAGTTTCTTCATAAATATCATTTGTACTTAACATTCATAACTTGTATCTTAGTAATTAATATTTATATATATTTCTTACTTTCGCGGCCATTAAAACCGTATTATTTTTGCACGTCCTTGCCTCTTCCACACCTAATCTTTTCATCCCTTTCATTATCTCTCCATCTGTTTCTGGGCTTGCACAGTTGTCTTTTACCTTCAGGTCTTCCTTTACTTACATCATTTATCAAGCTACATTCTCTGCTTTGGACATAACCTAACACGCTAGTCCCAATGACCGGCTCTGTTCTTTGATATCTCTGTTATTCCTAATCCTACATACATTTCCTTCTTTTAATGGTCCATGTATCCTCCTCAGGATCTTATTTTCAAATGTTATCACTCTCCTTGTTGGTATATTTGTTACTGACCTAGTTTCACTGACATAATATGTTAATATTGGTCTGATAATAGTTAGATATATTCTGGATTTGGTTTTGTTTGATAACAGTTTATTTATAGAGAACTAAACTTTAATATAAAATTGTTTTTTTTTAAAGAAAAAATGTTCCAAGTGTAATCTTTAAAATAAAAAGTTTTTAATTTATAGAATGAGGTTTGTAGAAAATGTTTCAAGTTCCAAGACGACTACGGGAAAGATATGAACTTTTCTATAAATATAAAGATAATCAATTCTCTGGACTGTTATTATCAAATGTATTAATTCATAAAAATATATGTAAGTATTTTAATTGGTGTAAAATATTCTAGGGGAGTATTACCTTCCACCAAACATTAAGAAAAGTCCATTAAACATGGGTCTAAAAACGTTTAGCTAAAGAGTTATTAAAGGTTATCCTCAAGGAATGGTTGGTCGTGGAGGATCCATTGAATGGTCTATTTAATCAATAGAGTTGAACCCGATGGATTTTTTTTATCTCTGGGGGTATTAAAATCCATTGTTTACAAAAATCCTGTGCCTATTGTTGGGGTTTTTAGAGAATTTATCGTAAATGAATGTGAGAAAATACATAAACTCCCCAGGTGAGCTCGCCAGAGTAGGACAAAGAATAGAACGCGGGCTCAGAGGATGCATTAGGAAGCAGAAGACACAATTTTGAACAATTTTTGCAACAAAATATTCTTTCTTCTTGTGTTTTAGTTTATTTCTGTTAATCTTTGTCTTGTTTAGCAGCATTAATTTTTTCTGTTGGTTTGAAATTATTAATTGAACAATGAATTAATTAACTTTTCTTTATGTTTGGTGGATGTTAATACGGACCTAGAATAATGGACACAAATTAAAACACACCCTGTATATATGTATTTATATAAATAGCTTATTTACGTTTGAAAGAAAGCAAAATAAAAATAACTTTACCCATTCTTAAAACTAGATCAATAGTTTTGATATGAAATAATATCCAAGATTATTATCATATGAAGACAACGATGAGAATAGTTAATAAATATATTATCTTTATTTACCTAAAATAGGATCTGGTAGAAAGAACGTTATCTGACATCTACAAAAGTTCATAAAACTAGTTTTAAATATTTATATGTCAAGTCATGGCTGTCACTTTTGATAAAATAACACCAATAATATAATAAAATGAGTGTTTGTCTTTATTATTATATATTAATAAAATGAGTTTTTTTTGTCTGTTATGAGCAATGAGTGATATTTACCGTATGAATAGGTCTGGGATTTTAAAATGAGTAACCCCTGTTCACAAACATGTGCACCTAGAGGCCGGAATTTAAAATTTAGTTTTTTTGGTAGATTAAAAAAATTTTTTTATTAGAAACTGGGTAGGAATAAATAAAATGAATATTTATTTTTTGTCTGAATTCTATAAAAAAAAAGCGTCCGTGGTTACTACAGGCAATGCCAGGTATTTGTATTAATATTTTATAAAAAAATTCTTCTTACGCAAACCTATATCTTAAAAGAAAATAATTGTCAAAAATCTAGTCAAATTATTTTTTTTAACTTAAAAAGGATGGTGTACCAAGTTAAAGTATTTCTCAATAAATTGTGTGTTTAAAAAAAAATATCACGTCTGTAGATGCTTATACCAACTTAAATATTTACGATCTTTTTTTTTTAACTATTAACAACTGTGCAGTATTAAATAAAAAATTGAATATAAAAACAAATGTAGAATATTCAACTAACACATTGCTATCCATCTCTTTAATACGAACGTCTATATTCTTGTCGACCTATTTTAATGACAAATGGCGAATTTAAGATACGAGTGTAGGAATTTCGAGAAATTGTGTTTTCGCAGTTTTTATAGCAACACTTTTTTTTTTTTTTGCTAAATTAAATGAAATATTTCTCCAGTCAAAATGTAGAGTTTAATTTTCTTCACATGGTGATATCAACAGTTGTTGAATATCTGTCAAGGGGTGTTCTGGAATTTAATGACAACTTTTCCCCGTCATTTAAAAAGTTTCTCACCTAATGCTGCTATGCTCATGACAGATATTCAACAACTGTTGATATCACCGTGTGTGGAAAATTAAACTCTTTGTTTCTACTAGAGAAATGTTTTACTTATTTTGGCTAAAAAAGATGTTTAACTATAAACACTGCCCTTTAATCACTTCTTTTATATCACCACCTTAAGATGATTTAAGATAATAACAACCCGCCTCGGTGGCGTAGTTGGCTAACGCGCTTGTCGTGTTGAGCTCGACTGCTGAGGACGGGGAGATCGAGGTTCAAATCTTGGTCGGGTGAACTGGGGGTGGTTTTTCCTAAATGGTTTTCTACTCTCCCTCCACGCAAATGCGGGTTCACTTCCTCTAATTCAACCTTCCCAATTCCTAAATCCATTAACGTAATTAGTACTTAAAGGGTATAACCCGAACGGGTAGTAAGACGCGGTGCTAAAATATAAGATAATAACAAAAAATAACCTACTTAGTATTTTAGAAACACCAGAAAAAATACTTGTCCCATAAAGAATTTAACCAAGACCTACCAAAGTAAATATCAAAATAAACCTTAGGATTTATTTCCTATTTTTAAACACCAAGCCAAAAGAAAAAAAAAAGCTTAACAACAATTTCACCAAACGATTGCTACCTACCATCTGTTCCTACATCTAAAATAAATACGGACCAACCAACAGCTTGTGGGTCTAAACGAGTTCTGGTTTCATCTCTCTGATGCAAATGAAGAGTTCTGTCGACCGTGGCCTAATTAGACTCAAAGTAAATTACCTCTTTTTATGTGACAGAATTTAAATCCAATATTTATGTAAATATAACTTACTGTAATAACCGTGCATCTGCATGCTTCCGCCTTTGAAAATAAATCAAACAGGCAGTGGCGCGTAGGTGGGTGTTGCCAGGGTAAGCAGAGCTCGTTAAAACTTTTTTTTTAAGTAGCTCCCATTTGACCTAGGTTCTACACAATATACCTAATCACGCCAGTTCCTTATGAGGTAGGAAAGAAACTGTGAATATAGTTAAAAGAAACTATCTCTCTCTACTTAATCCATCCTCACTAACTTTCTCCACACTTCCCTATCCTTGCATACTTCAACAACATCCACACACCGAGTCATATATGATATTTTATCCTTAAAACTATTAATGTTTCTCTTTTTCACACATTCATCTACAACATTTAGCCACATCTTACACGGCCTACCCCTTCCTATTGATCCACACACTCTACCTTCATATATTAGCTTCTTCATTCGATCCACTCTCATCCTCTCAACATGTCCAAACCAACGTAAGACGCTTCTTCCCCATCGACCAATTGTATTCCTTTTCAAACCGCACTCCTTCAGCACCCAATCATTCATTACTGTCTCTGTCCATACGAGTTTTTACACATATCTAACACATGAAATCCCCGAACGGGTAGTAAGACGTGATGCTAAATAATAATAATTATAATAATAATAACACATGAAACGGATGTATGCTTATAGCTGAGCCAAAGGCTGGGCTTGGAATCGCGAAAAGCTCTTATCTGATATCGAATAATGACAAGGTTTTACTCAAGTTGTAACGTATCATCAATCCTGATAATACACAATGTTTCTTTACGTTACGTTACGTTAATTCTGGCATGGATCCTAGTTATGCGGCAATAAAAATGAATAACTTTTTTTTTAGCACCACCACCCGTTCAGGTTATACTCTTATTAGCTAACTACGCTAATGTGTTATATATGAGGAAGGTTGCATTTTTTTAGAGGGAGTGCACCCGCATCTGCGTGAAGAAAGTGAGAGTGACAGACCATTTAGGAAAACTTCCCTCATTACACCCGAGCGCGATTCGAACCCCCAATCTCCATATCTTCTGCAGTTAAGCCTAACACGAGATTGACGCCTTAGCCAATGTGACCATCGAAGTTTTGATAAAATAATATTGCTTCAAAAGATGATAACCGATCTAAACGTATCAATGACGGAAATATCCCATTTGACATCAATATAAAAAACAAAATAGTGTTCATTTGAAGTTAATTGGTTATAAAGTGAATAGGAGACCAGATTTGATTAAATGTGTGAAATAACTAGATTGATGAAATGTATTAGAATTTAGTTATAAGCCAATTTTTTGTTTGTTTTATTAGTGAATACAGATATATTAAAAATAAAATATAGTTATTGTTTATATATTTTCAGCATTAACACAAGCTGTCATTTAAAATTACCAAAAAGAACCCCCAGATAAGATAAATGTATTGAAATAAAAAATCGTTAATTAGTGAATAAAAAATGTTAAAGAGTTCATTGGATTATTTGTTATATAGTCCTAGAATCTTTTCAGCAGCAATTTGTTTAGCTCTCTTCTTACGGCGT
>CABFVZ010004186.1:0-24668 GCA_902151445.1 Timema monikensis
TGATACTACTCTACAATCACACTATATTTATTACAGAAGATAACGGAAACCAAATGAACAATCCTTAATGTAACATACTCTACTCTGTACTCTTTGTATTTCGTTCTTTGTGTGTGTGTTACCTTCTCTAAACCTTTAGGGAGGGTAGAATACTGGTATTAGACGATCGATTAATATATTTTGAAACACGCTACTCATCTTACTATACTTCCTGGCTATGCAGATTTATTCATACACATGAGATATGGACAGTGAAGGTAGAACTAAGAGGAGATCATACATCCCTAACTATTAACCTTCATGTCCCGTGGTTGTTTGACTCCGCAGCCTTGCAGTAACCTCCTTGCCGCTCCGGCCAGGGCAGACAACAACACGCAGTTGACCGTTGACCTCGTGACCTGCTTGATCCTCGTGATCTTGGGTAAGGTGATGGCTGCTGACCAGGTCACCGTCACCTGACCCGTCCAGCTACCTCGCTGGGTCAGCAAGTTGCAGTCGTCTGTCAGCAGCAGCCAGAAGAGGAGGGTCAGCGGACCGACCAGACAGGCTCGCACCAGATTCACAGTGAAGGCCAGAGCACCAAAGTGAGGTCTCTGTTAGGATGGACATAACGAGCATTAGAAGAATTTATCGAACTCTAAAAATAAATAATATATGGACCAGTTTTTAAACTTTAAAAGTTAACCCTTTTGAAAAAAAACATAATATTCAAGGAGAAAACTTGCGCTCTTTAGAAACGTGATCCAGCTTTCTTGAGTTTCTCCAAAATTATCATTAATTTATAACATTCTGAACAGGAGCATCCATTCTTTTGAAAAGTTATCCTTTTGAGAAAGTTCCTAGATCTAGAAAGGAATTTTTTTATTAGAAAACTTGCGTAATTTTAACATAAATTAACCATTGAGTTTTAAAACTATTTCTCAATAGAAACATAGAAAAAAATCAATTTTGAGTCGATAAAAGCCATACCGAAGCGGTTTTCACTTCCCCTACCTAAGCTAGTTATTTCATCCAAAAACTAAATTTGCTATTTCAAAAGTTATTATTCGCGATTCTTCAAAATGAATGATTTATCTAATTATGTTACAAAGAACTTAAGTGGTCTTATTAAAAAGAAAAAAAAATCCCTAAGATTATCAACAGTATCACTGTATGTATTTGAGATCATTCTGAGAGATTTTGATAAGTTGAAAACGGTGTTGTGGAGCAGGATTCGGCCTTCTCTTTAGCTTAAGGTGGAATTAAAGGAAACTTAAGTTAATGTGCATATGTAGGAACGCTGTTTTTATAATAAATATCGCTCCAGTAGGAACAAAGAGTTTAATTTTCTTCAACTGGTGATGTCAACAACTGTAGAGTATCCTCCAAGAGCATAGCGGCATTAGATAAGAAACTTTTAAAATGAAAATAAAAAGCTGTCAATAAATTCCAGGACAACCTTGACAGGTATTCAAGAACTGTTGATATCACCATGTGAAGAAAATTAACCTCTATATTTGTAATGGTGCAATATTTTATTTTATTTGACAAAAAAAATGTTCTTCAGTAAAACTGCAAAAAACATTGTGCTTAACTCGCGTTACCTACATTCCCACCTTAAGGTCAGCGCTGTTACAAATTGTATGGCCAAAAAAAATCTGACCAAAATAAATAAAGCATTCCTCCAGAGGATACATAAAGTTTAATTTACTACTCATAGTAATATCAACAGTTTCTGAATATTTTTCATGAGCACGGATTTAAACAGGAACTTTATTATTATTATTTATTAAAGTTTAGAGGCCCGTCGACACAATGAGGTCATTAGGGCCTAGAAACATTTTAAATGAAGTGAAAAAGTTCAGGTCAAATTCCACGATATACATGATGGATATTCTATAACGGTTGAGATTACTATATACAAGAAATTAAATTAAACGTGTCTATTGGAGAAATGTTTAATTTATTTAGATCATAAAACATTTTATTTTATAATCAGTACAGCTTGTGTTCCCTTCTATCAAACCTCTACGCGCCACGGCTATATACTCCAACTTGCTCCATCTCTACAGAATGTTCAAGCTTTCTATCCCTGCCTAAGGTGATATGTTATTACAATCAAGTGAACCTACCTGCGGCACATGGAGTATTTGGCAATCAGTGAGAGAATGGCACAGCACCCTGACCAGTGCCATCCCGTCTGCCACGCTCTGGTGCACCCTTAGAACAGCCACCGTATCGGCGTGTTTCCCATAACTCTGGAGGACGTGCATTTCCCACGGTGGCTTATCGCACGGTAGGCCTTCCATGAGGAGACGACCGACATAGTCCTGAAACAAGCCATACAATATGTAACTTATAATTATTATAATAATTTGTAGTACAATATGGTACAGACTTTAATTGGCTCAAACTATCAAATTCAAAGAAAATGGATGATGAGCGTGAACGCTTAAGAGATCTATATAGGCTCATAAAGTGACGTATTTTGGGGGCATTGTTCTAGGGTTATATCTAGTCGTAAATATGAGATATAAATTTAATATTTTTTCTCCGATAAAAAAAAGTACTATTCAACGATTCTATGTATTAAAAAATGTATTTTACTAATATTTTTCCTTAAAAAAATTGTCAAATGTGGTGTTGTCACCATAATTTTGCTAAGAAAGTATAAGTGGAAACATTAACATAGATATATAAAATCAGAGATTACGAAATTCTGAACAAAGTGTGTATTAATATTCTATAGTCACCCCTGAAAATCTGCCTAAATTTACCTAAAACGAACGACATTTTCTTGTTATTTTGAATGTGCCTGGTGACGCGCTCTTGTGGCTCCGATTCCTAACTGGCCGCGCGGAACTTGAAGTGGGGGAAGGAGACCTGGCAATAGCAGATAAAGCGAGAGAGGGGAAACAAACGACTGGCTAGATAAACTTGTCTCGAAGTGGCTGCCAGGTTTTGCCGATCCCCGTAGTATTTAATTTTACGTGCTTTTCCTTCTAGATGACACTGGTGCACATCAAGCAATGGCCATTTTCTCCCTAAAATATCATCATACAAATACGAACTCGGAGTGCTCAAGTTTAATCACACTTCTTCATTCCGGCATAGCTCTAATCTCAGTTCATCCCTCAGCCACTCGCGTCACCAACTTCTTATTACTGGGGGGACAAATACCAATCTTTCCTTACCTTCCAAACTTTTTTTTTAGCACCGCGTTTTACTAACCGTTCGGGTATTACGCTTATATACTAATGACACTAACGGATAAGGTATTAGGAAGTTTTAAATGGAAGAAATTCACCCGCATTTGTGTAGAGGGAGAGTGGAAAACCATTTAGGAAAAACCACATTGAGTGCACCCGACTGGGATCCAACCCCAATCTCCCAAAAAATTGGAAAAGGGGGAGGGGGGTCGCATATTATAATGGTTTCTAGGGGCCTAAAAATATTAAATCCGCCACTGCCCACCCTCAAACTATTGCACTCAGGATACTAACAACTGAACCAATACCTGCCTACTGTCCTGTTGGCTAATCCAGCCCACTAGCATGACATTTTCTCTTCCAATACCTCACTGTGAAGTAAGAGGCTATATAGCGCTCTTAAGGCCTCTGGCCCTGTCAAGTGCAAGTTTAAAACCTATTTTGTAGGATGGTGGGTGGGAGGGTGAAAGGCATGGCGTGGCTTCACAACCGACCAAAGTATCCTTCCACGCCAACAAGAACAGATGGATCACGGAAACAATAGATGGCGCTAGCTACCGTACAGGTCTTGCGCGAAAAGCATTTGTTTGGAAATATCAGTTTTCTCGAGAACGAGTGAAATTCTTATAGTAATATTTTCAACACCTCTTCTAAGATAATGTATCAACGTTTATTAGGTGTTACATTTTCTTATTTTTTGCTATGCAACCGGAAGTTTTCTATTGAAAAATGTCAAAATTATTCATGGTGTGGTGGGGCTATTTTGGTCATTTCAAGTTTAATTTAAGTTCTCACCTATAATATACTTGCGATTTTTTTAACGGCTATTTATATCTTTATTAATATCTTCTGTTTAAAAAAAAATCTAAGTACGACATAATTAATAAAGAACATCATCAAGTGGAAAAAATATTTTAGTAAAAAACGTGGTGCTATTTGGATTAGAGATAGGGTAATTTGAATCACACATTCATTTTAATATTTTAGCATGAGTATAGCCAGTTTAATTTGTTTTATTAAATTTGTATACTACTAAATATAAAAATAGTTATATGCATATTCCACATTTTTTCTAAAGGCCCCGACACATACTTCATGAAACCACGATTTGCAGGTTTGACACCGAATCCAGTCTCCTTTTCCACTTGAATTTTGGTAAAAATTAGTAACTTTACAAAAAACCACACGGTGCATTTTCTTCTTCTTTTTGTAACTGTCAAAAATATTATCGACATTATAGTCTTCATCTGAAGTTCTGGGTGTGGTAAATCGTCTTTTAGGCTTTTTAGAGACTCGGTATTTCAAGGTCATACCAGTACTAGTTTCTTTTTCGAACATTAAAGCTCTTTTCGATCTTACTTTATCAACATTTTCTTGTGATTTTAGATGGCAGGCTCTTTGTTTTGTCCTCTTTTGTTTGTATGTGTGTGAAGCTTTGACCGGTGTTGGTAATACTTGAGAAAAATTAATGGTAGACGTTTGTTGTCTGGTTGATGGCCATGCAGTGTCACATGGAGTTTCCGGTTCTCCTATAGGCCTATCTGCAATAAAGGTGTGTGAAGGAAGAAATATTTCTTCGGGCACTTTATCACAACTGTAAGGAAATATCCCTGTACATTCAAAACCTTTGACCGCGTTCCCAACAGTTGCTCCTTTGATCCAATCAACATTTAGCAGTCTACCGAAGGTTTAGTTGGTGATTGAGATTTTTGGGTTGTTGTGAATGAATGAATGAATGAATGAAATAGTTTCTTGATGATAAAAAGCTTTTATGGATTTAAAAAATGACCTATCAAGAGGCTGCAAAACGTGCGTAGTGTGAGGTGGAAGGCACAATAACTCTATTTTGTTATGCAAACATAACTAAAGACACTGAAGAGAGTGATACGATGAGTGGTCATCTAAAATAAGCATTCATTTCCCAGAAGATCGGTGTTTTTGAAAAGTTGGAGCCATTTTAAGAAAAAGTCTTCATTCGTGTATTTGCTCTCTGACATTAGTACTAATGATCCCGATGGCATTCCAATGTTAAATTCCTCTTTAATCCTTTTCCCCTTGAAAATCACGACTGGGGGTATAAATACCCCAATAGCGCTGCAGCATGCTACAACGGTCACGTTTTCACCTCTCTCTAAGATTGTTAATGAAACAACCTTTCTCTTCTCCTTTTCTGCTACTATTTTAGATGGTTTGTTGTTCATCGGGAAACCAGTTGCATCCATTTTGAAAACAAATTGTGGCTGAAAATGGATTCTAAGATCAACTGTGACATCATTTAGTAATTAGTAAATTACTTCTACTGCATTTCTATTCATTCCTTCAGCGAGAGATTTTGACAAACCTTTTGGCTTTCTTAGGGAGATATCTTGTTGTCGTTTTATGAAAAAAATAAACCAATCCTTTCCTGCAATTTTACATAATCATTCCAAGGGGTCTTGATGTTAAGAGACTTATCATATTGGAACGCAGCTTTACGCACACTTTCCGACGAATGACCAAAACCACGATTACAAAGAACTTTTAATCTTTCTACAAGGGCTCTCTCCTGCTCGAAAGATAGTACTATAGGATGACCTGTTGACTTTTGTATTATAATTGAGTTATCTTGGTGAAGCTTATCAGCGGTTTTAACTACAGTAGCCCCATGGCTTCTTTGATGCTGACTGACAGCTCACAGCTGACTTCCGACAGTCAAAATTTAGGTATATAAATAAATTTTGACTGCCAGAAGTGACAGCTGCTAAACACATGTTTTTGCAGATCATATGGTTCGGCGTTAGGATACATAATTTTGTCTGGTAGCTTTTCAAAGCCGTCAGCTGTCAGCTGTCAGTCAGCACCAAAGAAGCCATGGGGCTACTGTAGTCTAGCCGCCCAAACTCTTCTTTGTAGTGTACTGTACCTTGAAATGTGATACAGATGCTCTAACACTCCAGTTTTCGTTAAGTATAATGTTTAGGGCATGGGTCATTCCTTCTTTTGTCCATTGTTGTTATCTATTTTTTTAAATTCTTGAACCATCTAAAATCATGTTTTAAAACTAAATCCAAACACTAAAATAACTTAGATAATTAAACACGCTTAAGTTATTTTGTATTTAAATATTGTTAAGATGTATCCTCCTTATAATGTTATCCATGACGTTAATACCATAGTTGAGAGTCATTACTTTTTTTCCTACTGAAAATAAAAACGTGGCCCTAGTACAAGTGGGAGAAAATATGCACTGCTTTGTCGCATGCCGTCATTTCTGCGGTGAGGCCTCAATCATTTTCATCGCCATTACAAATAGGAGTTGGTTCATTTTTACATAAGAATTTATTATCGAATAATGTTTTGTCATCATTGGGATTTTTATCATCTTATAGTTAAACGGCACTGTTTGAAATATCCCGGATTATGCTTCCACGACTGGACATTGCCTCATATTGTCAGTTCACATTTGACAATATGTAATGGTATTAATTTTCCCGTCTTTATTAATATTTAAAATCATATTTTAAAGTAAATATTTTAATTTTTCTTCTTTTCAGTTATTTTAAATTAAATTCGTCTTTTCCAAACGACAGTCATGTTTCTATTTTTATTTCTTTTAGCTGCACGTGTTCGAAGCATGGTTTTTCCTGGTAGTATTACATCGTATTTAAGATCAGGTGCATAGTTAAGCCATGCCTATTTTTAGTTTTCGCACTCAGATAAAATAACCCCATTGATAGATGGAAAGAAATCAAGTAGTGACATTGGTTTGAGAGTACAAAACTACGGGAATACAGACCCAAACCTTTAAAGAAGGCAAAGTTTTCAGCTCGTCTTCCCCGCTGAATCGTCATGTAAAACTGACGTGTTTTGAACTATCGTTATAAAATTTTCGAGTGTTAAATGGTGTAACAAACATTACGTATTTATTTAAATAAATTGCAACAAGTGGACAAGTATTTTTCTTAAAGTAACATCCTATCAATGCAGTTCAGTATGACATAGCTAAAAGACGACCGACGGGAGCTTTCCAGATGACACCCCCCTTACTTAAGATAAGAAACGAGGACGGCGAATGGCTCGTAACAAATGGAGCCCAACCCGTGGTTCATTACAAAATGATGATTTTAATATAAACACTCTCAATGTTTTCAGTACTTTTCATGTCATGGGTTGTATATATTGTGTGAATACTTCTAGTGATATTTATCAAGGTCATAATATCTTACGTCTTTACAGAATGCAAAAGTTGTAGGTGAGTATGAATTTGTTCCGATGAAATGTTTTCAAAAACTAAAATTCTCGGGCTTAAAAGTTATTACTATTGCATTTATTGAGAGTGTTCGTCCTCTTTATAATTAAGTATTGCCATCAGCTTCTTATTTTCTTTGAATACATGGAAAGTGGTCCTAGGTGGAATGGCTTTATGGACATTTGACTAAACTTACGTAAAACAAAGATATTATGTCTTCCATTTATAAACGCGACACTATCGCACAGTGTCATTCACAAAATTCCACAAAAGTGGGTCTGGAAAAAGAGAACGAATGGACTTACTCCAGTTATAAACACCAAGGATCTTGCTCGAACTCAGGCTTTACTCCAATTTATCTAGTGTACATTCAAAATAGGATGCGTTGCAGCTCGTGTTTGTAGGAAAGCGGGATTAAGTGTTCTATTATCTGCGGCTACTGCAATGGGAAAACAAAAATGCGAAAATGTACCACAGATTTTAAACAACTCTGAAGGGCAAGAAGAAGAAGACGAAGAAGAAAATACGGAAAGAATCGGTGAGACATTTTTCTTGCGTGCAGATGACAAATATTTCGACTCGAGAGATATTCACGCAATGAGCGAAGAAATAGATGTCATTCAATCTGGACCATCAATACGGAGAAGATTCTCATGATTGCAAGATGAATTGCAGCTGTGGATTAGGCCTACTGGGAATACGACTTAACAAAATCGCGCTGGTAGCTCTAGCTCACGGGGTTGTGGAAATGAGTTGTTGATTTACAGTCAATATACAATTTGCAATCGTCTAATCAATAATCTTAAAGAAATTCGGGTAGAAACAAGCGTTTTTGAAAATTCGATGAATGTTCTATACTCTACGCCGCCGGGGATCGGATACTATTCGACCATAAAAAAAGTTTTTACGAGGTTTGAGGAAACTGTATAATTTATTATATTAACAAATGCCATCTTGATCGTAAGACCAACTGGAAAGACGATATTGAGAAATGACCAGTTTTGGCTGCCATTTTTTTTAAATGGCGGTGTGAGCAGTGGTGCACCAAGGTCTAAATCTCAGAAAAAAAGTGATCTTTTCAAATATAAAAACTCCATGATTTTTTTGTAATCAAAAACTTTCGTTTTACTGGGCTGTATCTGACTTCTTCTGAACGAAACAATAAAAAAAAAAGTTCTGAGTTGGCTAATTAGAATATAGGTGAAAACAGATACGCTACCTAATTATCTGTCTACGATGACCACGTGCAATATCTTAAACTGCTTTACCAGGGTTGTGGATACGATCAATATTGGGACCTTTACTTCTCTAAGTGGATTGATGGTTATTCTAATGTTAGACTAATCGACCACGCTGTCAACTATATAAGAGAGAGAGCAATTTATATATTTCACGCCAGTAAATAAATAATTCATGCTTTCAATATTGAAATTTTAAGTGATTAGATTTAATAACTACCTTCTGAAATTAATCTTTTGTTATTTAAGGTCAACAGAATATAATATTGGTTTAATATATTTTATAACAAGCTAGGGTTTATTGGCAATAAACGATAAACAAGAGAAAAATTAGCAGTTTAATAAACATTAATCAGGTGCGGCAGTTTAAAAGAAATAAACTATTTAAAATACACCAGGCTAGAAGACATTTAAGAACCCAAATACATTGTCGAAATATATTTAGGGATCAAAATACAACGCTAGTATATATTTAATTATCTTAATATGTAATTGTAAAAATATATTTAGGGATATAAATACAACATTGTAGAATATTTGTAAGGACCTGATTACGTCACTACCAAAATCTATATAGATATACAGATACAACGTTGTAGGAGAGTTTTAGGACCTGATTAAGTCATTGGCAACATTATATTTAGGGATCAAAATACGTCATAGAACAAATTTAGGGAACTAAATACCTCAGTCGTTTCTATATGCTGAGTAAGGTTGGCCCAGGAAATACGTGTTTCTCACCTGAAGTTGTTTCTCCGTGGTGAGCAAGAGCAGTCCAGGAAATACGTGTTTCTCACCTGAAGTTGTTTCTATATGCTGAGTAAGGTTGGCCCAGGGAAGACGTGTTTCTCCGTGGTGAGTAAGGGCGGCCCAGGAAATACTTGTTTCTCACCTGAAGTTGTTTCTCCGTGGTGAGCAAGAGCAGGTCCAAGGAAGACGTGTTCCTCACCTGAAGTTGTTTCTCCGTGGTGAGTAAGGGCGGTCCAAGGAAGACGTGTTCCTCACCTGAAGTTGTTTCTCCGTGGTGAGCAAGAGCGGTCCAAGGAAGACGTGTTCCTCACCTGAAGTTGTTTCTCCGTGGTGAGCAAGAGCGGTCCAAGGAAGACGTGTTCCTCACCTAAAGTTGTTTCTCCGTGGTGAGCAAGGGTGGCCCAGGAAATACGCGTTTCTCCCCTGAAGTTGTTTCTCCGTGGTGAGCAAGAGCAGTCCAGGAAATACGTGTTTCTCACCTGAAGTTGTTTCTCCGTGGTGAGCAAGGGCGGCCCAGGGAAGACATGTTTCTCGATGTTGAAATGTGAGTCCGGCAACCAGCAGTGACCGGCTCCGGCAGAAAGAGGTAAAGGGACAGGTCTCCTGGTGAGTCTCGGATACAAGGGCACCACGCGGGTGAGTAAAAGATGGCGAAGTAAGGCCACGTCAAGACCTGCCCCAGCCTCAAAGATGAGCACCGCGTGGATGACGGAAGAACGCCAGGCCGAGCCCAGCCATCGGCCGTCGTTACCTCGGATACTTTCTGGACCTCCTCCTTGAAGGCAAGAGAAATATAAACTACTTACTAGCAACTAACTGTACCAGACAGGGGCAGCCCAAAGTAAATTTTGCACCCGGGTTGGATTGTTTTTAAACGTCCCCCTATATATTCGGGGAATAGTAAAATAATCCACAAACCTATAGCAACTCAAAGCCTAACGTAATCTGGGCGTGATAGGAAAATAATCCCCCAACCTCACAACTACAAATACAACATAACCTGGGCGGGAAAATATCAATATACTTACATTTAAAATCTTTGCAATTATGTCTCCTATATATATATATAATATATATAGTAAATTGGGCAAAACCACTCATTCAGTCCCTCATCAAAGTATTTTCCCTAACTCTGTGTCTGTAAATTGTAAATTTTGTATTAAGGTTCCTTTTAGGCCGCAGGAAAGTGATCAAACAAAATATGACCTCTAAGGGGCAAAAAAAAAGTGGGGGGTTGAAAGTTTTCAAAATTCTTTTATATATCTTTTGAATGAATAGACAAAAAACCTTAAACTTTACAATAAATTTTACTAATTCTATAATTAAGTGAGATTTTTTAGAGGGTTTTATAAATTTCATCCCATAAGAGGGTGGAGAGGGGCAGAAAGGTGTGGCAATGAGTGATTCACTCATTAACGTATTTTCCCAAACCCTGGGCCTTGAATGTTTGGTTAAATGCAGTGGTCCTCACACCATCCTATTCAGTCAACGTTGTGCCCAAGGCCATTCACTCTACCACGTGTTTACATCAAGTGTCTTACCTGATTGAGCGGTCTGCCTGTTCCAGAAGACAAGCAGCAGGAACCAACGGGCCAGCAGACAGGCCGGGATGAGCACACACACGATCACGAGCACTGGGAGACCCACGACCAAAGCTAGACCCGCAGCGAGCAGGCTGCCTAGTAGACCCCATATGGGACTCTCTTCCAACGGGTGGTGCAGTCGACGGACCGGGGCGCTACGCAGGTAGTCGCCACTACGGCACATCTGGAAAAAAAAACAAGAATATCGTTAATTGGAAGTGAGCCAGTTTGCGTCGATATAGGGGCAGTCCAAGTGCTATGGTCGAATTACATTGGGAACAACCTTTTAGCATATAGAGCATACTTTTAAATTAAGAATGGTCAACATTTACAAAACTATTTGTAATACAGATGAAAAAGATAACATATCTCAAACGATACCTCTTAAGAGAACATGGATTTACGTAGGAATATATTAAAATGATTCGTGTGACTTTTTTGTCTTTAAATTGTGATGCAAATAAGGATGCCAAACAACTATCTCTTTTCCAGAAGAGTTAGGTGTTTGTGTCGGTCCCATTTAACCTGGCTTATATTAGAAATGGTGTGCACGAATTCTTGAATCCTTCGAATCTTATGTTATTTGAAAGATTTGAGATTGGTAAAAAATTTAAAAAAAAGTATCTCTGATACAATGAATACCTTGAGTTAATACAGTAGTCCCGATTATCTGACCTTAAGTGGTCGATAGGTGGTCGGTTAAGGGAAATGTCGGATGTTACGGAAACAAGGGTGGAGGGAGGGATCATAGAGATGGGAGCTGGAGCAAACCAAATCCAAATTAAATAGAATTAGATGAAATAAGGTTTATTACTAATTATTTATAGTATAAACAATGCAATAAATTACACAACTATCATTTTATTCATGTAAAAAAATTATAATTGATTTTAAATCGATTAAATTCAACATTTACTATGTCGGATATCCGAAGGTAAGATAATCGGGTCTATACTATATCACAATTTTAAGCAATTGGTAAAAATAATTACATAGACTTTTATAGTTTGAGGGGTAGCTAAATCACAAAATAGGACAAAATTGTACTAATATAATTTATTTACTAAAATAAAGTATTATTTTTGTTGTTTATGACGTAATAGACTTGACAAACAAAATATCATTTGTCAGTGTAACCAAGCCTTAAAGGGCGATTTTAAATTACATTTTAAATATCTTCACTCTAAAATTGTGCATTTTTAAAGATTCAAGGATTCAAATTTGGATTAGAGATTCGAAAGAAAATGTATTTTTCGGATTTTATTATATATATAAATCTAACTCCTTATCTCAGTCGGTAGCGTGTCTGTCTCCTGAGCTAATGGTCTCGGGTTCGATTCCCGGCATGGTAAAAAAACTATTATTGGTTTAAGGCTACAGCCAGGCTTGCGACCTGGTCGCGGGGAATGCTTTTTGTTGGTCCCGGCCACGCTTGCGACCTGGTCGCCGCGTTTTATGACAAGATGTGTTACTAGCCATAGTAGTATCTAGTTATATGAAGAAAAAACGTACATCTAAAAAATACGGTTTCCACCCCATTAATATGCAGAGACGTACTTATGGACCTGCAATTTTTTTCTAATTGTTAGCAGGGCTACTAAACACACTAAGCACACTTGACTCGCTCCCATGTTCAGATGTTGTTGATTGTTATTCGTTGTGTTGGTGATATGTAATGCTCTAGATACTGGTTGGTGGCTAGGTTGATGGGTAAGTGATGATAATTGGTTGAAAGACATTGTTTGGCTTTGGTTAGCATATACATGATGGTTGAAGTGTTGAAGGGTTGAAGGATGGTGGGTGGTTGTGATTTACATATGGAGGATGGTTGAAAGTAGTTACTTCATTTATAAATAGCTCGGTATCAAACATTGCTAAGTACAGTACCCTCTACCGAGTGTCAAACTCCAGACGGGCGGGAACCGGGAAACACTGGGCGGTTTGCAAGGAAGTTAGTGAAAATGCTTAGTGGAGGAGTGATAGTGTGGTTCCGAGTACCTTATCGGTCGACATTTTAACCTCGGATGACGCAAGCAAACCCACATAAATGTCCAGTGTTCTCGCGACAGGCTGCGACCCGAACGCAAGCGTGGCCACCTCCATAAGAAATAAAGGCGAGCGTATTTGTCGCTGCGACCTGAAAACGCTCACGAAAGCGTTTTAAAATCTGTCGCTGTCGCAGGTCGCCAAGCGTGGCCACCCTCATAAGAATCAATGTAATACACTACTGCGACCTNTCAATGTAATACACTACTGCGTCCGCCACTCTTTCTTCCACTGGAATCGAGTTATTCATTCTCGCTCTTTGCTTCTCAATGCCCTCTCTGACGTATGAGCAAAGTTCGTCAAATGAAGCTAAACTCATTCTAAAATACTGAAAAAATCTATCTTCAGCCTTTCTGAGTTCATTAAATAAGGTATGAAACTGTCCATAAGTACGTCTCTGCATATTAATGGGGTGGAAACCGTATTTTTTAGATGTACGTTTCTTCTTCATATAACTAGATACTACTATGGCTAGTAACACATCTTCACGCCCTGGTGTCATGATAACATCTGGTCATAAAACGCGGCGACCAGGTCGCAAGCCTGGCCTCAGCCTAAGTGTGGGTTTACCCTTTCATAGTGCTGAACTAACGGCCGGGTACTGGATGTTGTGCCTGTCCTAGTCTTAAGTTAGATTATAAGACATACGAAGTTACGCCAGGCCTAGCAAGTCGGTACTGGAAAAAATATTGCTTGAATAAAATGAAGTTAGTGGCGCTGTCATGAGCTGCTTTGCACGATATTTACCACACACAGTGGCCTAAATTTTAAATATCAGTAGTCCTGTGCACAAACATATGCACCTCAAGGCTAGAACTTAGACATTTTGAATAGTTTTTTTTAATTACTTAAAAACGGAGAAAATCAAGAAATATTATCGCCGAGAGAAAGCCTTACTACAACATGTAGTTTGGTGGCGATGGAGAGTAATCAAAAAGAGTTTGGTATCTATAACAAACGCTTATTCTAATGTTGCCATACCCGCCTCGGTGGCTTAGTTGTCTAACGCGCTTGTCGTGTTGAGCTCGACTGCTGCGGACCGGGAGATCGAGGCTCGAATCTCGGTCGGGTGAACTGGGGTGGTTTTTCCTAAATGGTTTTCCACTCTCTCCTCACGCAAATGTGGGTTCATTTCCTCTAATTCAACCTTCCCAATTCCTAATCCATTAGCGTAATTAGTACTTAAAGCGTATAACCCGAACGGGTAGTAAGACGCGATGCTAAATATTAAAATAATGTTGCCATGATATTTTATTAATAATGTTAAATGCTGTGTTTTATTTCTAATAGATATTATTATTATTATTATTATTATTATTAGCACCGCGTCTTACTACCCGTTCGGGTTATACGCACTTACGCTAATGTGTAATGGTAGGGTGATTGTGAGATGAAATGAAGGACCTACAGTTTAACGTGGAATCCGAACCACGGTGGAGGCCTGGCATTCCCCACATTCACAAGATGTCTTGTCAGAGGTGAAGGAAGGGTTTGGTAATCAGACAAATCTTTGCCGGGACCGAGGATCGAACCCCGGCCGCCAGTATAGAAGTCTGACACCTTACCCCTAGACCACCAGGTCACCTTAGAGATTTTATGTATTAATACTTTTTTTTACCTGTAAACCTTTTTACCCTTTAACCTTTATACTTTACACCCTTTACACACTACTCTCTTTATACCCTTTTTAAAACTCTTTAAAAAATCTTTACCCTTTTGACCCTAAAATAAATATCTGGGGTTAAGCCAATAATTAATGTAAAATGAGGCAAAGATTCCAAAAAGGTCAAATATAGTAAAAATGGTCAAAATAAATTGAATCGACCAAAAAGAAAAAAAAATCGCAAAAATATCAAACAATGATCAAAACATCAAAAACTTTGAAAAGGGCAAAAGTGGTACAATTGAGAAAAAATTGCGAAAAGGTTAAAAATGGTAAAATGGCAAGAATTGAATAATGAAGAAAATATATAAATTTAAAAAGTGTAAAAGAAATAAATAGGTAAAAAGATTAAAAAGCCAAAAATTGGCTAAAAGGTGTTAAAAGGATAAAAAGCGTTAACTGGTTAGAAAGGATATAAAAGATTAAAAAGGATAAAAAGTATGTAGGGTACATAGAGTATAGTGTGAAAAGTGTATAGTGTAAAAATTGTAAATAGAGTAAAGGGTAAAAAGGATTAAAAAAATCAATTCAATAATAAAAGTCAATAAAACCAAAATAGATAAAATGGTAAAAAGGTCAATAAAAAAATTTAAAGTTTATAAAGATTAAAAAGGGTCAAAGGAAAAAAAAGGAAATAAAGAGAAAAAGTTTAAGGGGGTAAAAGTGTAAACGTGATATAAAGGGTAAATAGAGTAAAAGAGGCAATAAGGGTAAAAAGGATAAAAGGGGTTAAAAGGGTAATAGGTAGAAATGGTAAAAAAGTAAATCTAAACAAAAATGATAAGACTAAAATGCCAAAATGACAAAATATTACCAAAGTATCGAAAGGGGCAAAAAGGCACATTTGATCAAAAATGGTGAAAAGAATAAAAGGGGCAAAAGTAAATAAAAAGTTATAAAGAGTAAAAGGGGTACAAGAAATAAAATACGTAGAAATATTAAAAAACTGCAAAAAGGCCTAAAGCTGTAGAAAAAGAAAAAAAAATTGTAAAAGTTTAAGGGGTGAAAAGCGTAAACAGGATATAAAAGGTAAAGAGGTAAAAATAATAAAACGGTTAAAAAAAGTTCAGGAAGGACAAAATGGGTAAATGAGTAAAGGATACACGAAGTAGATGCCATAAAAAAAAGCTAAATTTATTTTTATTAGATTTAATAACAATCCTTTAACAACCAATTATTTATGCTGTGACGAAACCTTTCATTTTTTTACTAGCACCAACAGGCAAGAGTTCAAAGTATTGTGTATAGTGAAGTTGTAATTTAATCTTAAAAAATAGTCAGCTTTTAAAACATGTTCAAATTATAATTCTATTCTAATATTGTGTATTATTCAGCCTACTTTAATGTTTTGTATCACAATTCAAACCAATACAGGATTAATATTTAAATATAATTTATCATTTGTGTTTACTATTCTCTGTGGATTATTTTATATACTTAAAAAATAACAAAGCTACTTTATAGATTTTCCGTGCTAAGAGCGGGCACACCAGCTAGTATATATATATATATATATATACATATATATATATATATATATATATATATAGAGAGAGAGAGAGAGATTGATAGATAGATTGATGACTAAGACTATGTGTACCTAGTCTTACTAGCCGTCCAGACTTTTATAATAATGAGGTTAGGGTTAAGAAGGTGAACTTTGTAGGAAATGAACTCACATTTACGTTAAGGAAGAATGTAAAATCATTTAGAATAAAAACCCTAATAAATCCTACCGGGATTCATGCCTGGCCTTTCCATCGCCATAAAATAACCAGGCTATACGACACACATAGACCCTCATCCACTCTATAGAGATAGTTATGTGTGTATATCAGTTTTTCACGTCCACCGATTCGCGTCTTGTTTTCCCTTTTAGCCCCATCGCCCAGTTGTGTTGTAATGTTGCAACATTATCATCTCGTAACCTACACAATGTCGCTATATTTAGTCTCCCTTCCTGCGTCAACCAGACTTGGCACAAACACGTGTGGGTTTTCAGCGTGACATTTCTGATTAATATAATTTTAAATTAAGTGAGGGGTTCTTTCAGACCGATATTACGTCAGTGCTATTGGTGGCGGCTAGAAAAGCTTGGTCAAAATAAATTACCGTCCACTTGATTCCTGCCTGATGGATTCACACTTGAGATCCTTTTACTGGAATGTTGAGCTACCAGGAGATGCTTTTCAGAGGAGCAAACTCAGTGCTTAGAGCCATTTTAGGCTGGCCACACACACCAAATACGACCCCCCACCCTCACCCCCCGAGACAAGATATTTTGTCGCAACGTGCTGCAGACGTTTCTACTAGCATAACATCCAAAGAAGCGTCACACACTACTTGCGACGAAAGGCAATGCTCCCTTCATTTTTATGTCTCACGACAAAACATGAACGACATTTTGAACTGCACATGCGCCAGGCCACGATTTTCGGCCATGTTATTATTTGAATCATATTAAAAAAACTTTGGTTTGTGCGTAATTTATTTAGTGAATATGTTAAAGACAATGTGTGTCAACCAAGCATTCTCTAAAATGTCACCCACCTCGGTGGTGTAGTTGGCTAACGCGCTTATCGTGTTGAGCTCGACTGCTGAGGACGGGGAGATCGAGGTTCGAATCTCGGTTGGGTGAACTGGGGGTGGTTTTCCTAAATGGTTTTCCACTCTCCCTCCACGCAAATTCGGGTTCACTTCCTCTAATTCAATCTTCCCAATTTCTAATCCATTAGCGTAATTAGTACTTAAAGCGTATAACCCGAACGGGTAGTAAAACGCGGTGCTAAATATTAAATTAAATTATAAAATGTCTAGGCTTTCTATATAATTCCTAAGTGGTTTTAGCAAAGTATGAAATACATTAGTGTTGCTGTTGTATTTAATACTTTTCGTAGGAAATTTATAGCATAATCAGTCATTATAATATATTACCGAAAACAATAGCTAACCTAACATAACCTTACCTAACTACACTATTCTAAACTAACCTAGCCTGATCAACTTAAATCCTAGGAATTAGGTGAATCTGCAAGAAAACAGCGCAAGACTTACATCTAACTGGATAAAATAATTGATAACATATTCCAGGACTTCAAAAAGACGAAGAACTTGAAAATAAGTATGAAATACAACATCAAAATTCGTTAATTTCATACTTCGCCAAAACCACTTTGGCATTATATAGAAAGCCTGGATTGCACACATTGCCGGTGATAAATATATTAACTATACACACACTTTAGGGAACTATCAACAAATCATAAATATTATAAGATACGTTTTTATTATTTCTATTTTGTAACTCACTTTAATTAGTTTCGTTATTAGCGATTATGTGGATAAAACGTCGAAACAATTTAACTTTTCTTAAGAACCAACTAAACACTGCACTCAACTCTTTGATGACTCACAAACGGCTTAGACATCTCTACACCAAACGCAGCGTGATGCGACATTTGACTTGCAACAAATTGTCGCAAGTCATATGTTGCATTTGGTGTATGGTCAGTCTTATGCAGACGTTTTGTGCTGCGCGACACACGATGGACACACGTTGGCAAAAGCCGTCGCGTTTTGTCAGTCACTGGGAACAAATGAGTTCTTTTATGCTCTGCCTTCCAAAAAAAGTTGCCGTCACGTTTTGAAAACATACCGTCGTGTCCTAGAGAACGCCAGCAGCAAAAGTCGCGCAAAATATTTTAAGTGCTTGTCATTTTACGGGTCCGTTTATGCAAACGCTCCGCTTGTTTGATGTCTGTTGTCTAGACATCAGTGCTGCCAAACCCTGCATAGTAGACAAGATTAGTCCAGTTCCGTGGAGGTTTACAAGCGGGGTTATCATGGTATTTAAACAATTTCCTCATTTTTATAAAAAAAAAATGGATAATTTGGACACCGAACGTTTTATAGATGAGTTCAAGAAAAATAAATTCATTTGGGATTCATCACCAAAGAAGTACAAAAACGGAAGATTGGAAAATCATTTTGTAAAAAACACTTTCAGTACACCTGACCAGAATTATAACCCCTATCTACCTATCATCAGCAGTCTGGTTTATCACGATAGTGACGCCTTAGACCATGCGTCCACTGAAGCCGGTATTTGTAAAATAATAATAATAATAATAATAATAATAATAATAATAATAATAATTATTATTATTATTATTATTATTATCTCGTTTTGCTACCTTTTGGGTTCATACGCCTGTGTACTAATTACACTAATGGGTTATGGATTAGGAAGGCTTGATTTAAATTAAATTCACCCGCATTTGTGTGGTGAGTGAGTGAGTGAGTGAGTGGAAAACCGTTTAGGAAAACCACCCTCAGTGCACCCGACCAGGATCGAGTCCTGATCTCCCCGTCTTTGGAAGTCTAGTCCAGCATGAAAGTAGCGCGTTAGAACACGCGACCATCAAAGCGGGTGTGAAATTATTTGATGACTAGCCCCTTTCCCCGTAAAAAATATTGTAAAGAATACTGTAAAACAACGCTTCAAATCATCCATCATGTCAATATAAAAACAAAACTTTTTTTTTAAATACAGTCCTACAATCATTGTATAGCCCCCTGCCTCTTTTTATCCTCCCTCCTATTTTCATCTCATTCCTCTTTCCTCACCCCTACTCCCCCCCCCTTTACCAACTCCACTTTCCCTTCAACAACTTTTTTTTCCAAAGACTATATAATATAATATCGACATTTTTATGAGGAATAAATTTAATTTTCAAAATAAAATATAGCCTATGTTACTAAAATCGGTCCAGTAGTTTTTGAGTTTATCCATTACAAACAAAAAATCAAATCTTTCTTCTTTATAATATTATAAGTAATAAGTATAGATAGATATAGATAGATAATATTAAATATTAAATATTTTGTTATTATTGTCAGGGTAGTTGGTCCAGGGATGCTTAGAACAAATATTAAACCAATAGATTCCAAAGATTGGCGTACATCTGTATGTATTGCATCGAACCGGTTCGATGAGTGTTCTTACGTTGGCTCAAACTTGTTCATATTGCATCAGATCGGCTTATTTATGGATTATTTTGCATGGAAATTGGGAAAAACTAAATTTGTGAATATTTTACGAGCCGGTGCGAAGCGATACGCCATAGTATGAATTTGTAGACTATAGATTTATATACCAATCAGTCAATCAGTAAGTCGTACTCAAGCAGTCATATGTAAGTTGTAAAAGAGAACAATGTTACTCACTCTCAAAGTTTTTATTCATCTCAAGATTTGTAATTTTATCTTAACACAATAATTTAATATTTTAATTATCACATTAGACCTTGTATTATAGGATAGTGTAATTATGCCACTGAATCTCTGCTGTATTGACCCAAATAGTACATTTTTGAATTTTGGTGGATATTGAAATTTGAAATTATCTTGAAACATGATAAATAAATTGTATCTCTAAAACCTTTTATATTTCATCCATTTCTGTTTCCAACCTGTGGCTTGGGTCGGTTTTTTAGTAAAGCCATAAATTCTATTTTCCATTACCGGCTTGCTAGGCCTTATAATCTAACTTAAGACTAGGACTGACACAACATCTATTTCCCGGCCGTTAATTTATCAATGTGAAAGGGTAACCCCATATTTCACCAATACTACATTTTTCTGCCACTTCGGGTATCGAATCTAGGACCCTTAACTCAGTAGACAGACAAGCTACTGACTGAGCTAAGGTGTCGGATTGTATATCTGAAACTATAGCATGAAAAAGAAAACATTTCCGGTAACCTCCAGAGCTTGATTATAAAAAATGTTACCATTCAGAGTTTGCGAATATAAGCCATGATAATTCTGTGATATTTAGTCTATTGTTCAACCCTTTTTATTACTTTCTAGCTATTTTACAGGTAGAGAAAGTATTGTGATCATCAAAAAAAATCTGAACTCAAGATTTTGATGAATCCTGACGTTTCATGACCTCCCGAATCCAAAAAAAGTGGTTTTTGACTTTTTGTCTGTCTGTACCTCCAACTAGAGCCTAAACTATTTTACCGATCAGGCTAAAACTTGGTATCTAGGGTTTTAATAGGGTTGCCCTGAGGGGTTTTTGGAATTGGATATATAACCCTAGAATTAAGGGTAGTTTACTGAAGGGCAAAAAGATATAAAAGTCGATTTTCTCAAAATCGGCTCTAACGATTTTGATTAAATTTCATTTCTAAACATTTATAAATATTACAAACAAAATAGCTTCTCTCAATATTTCGACAAAATGAATTTAAGGGCTCCGGTCTGATGCGTAAATTATCTTTTTATAATATCTCCTAAACTATTTGAGATATGAAATTGCTTATCGTTACAAATATGTAGGTCTATTTATAATACAAATATTTTATAAGAAGCATATTTTTATAAAACCAATAACTTTCAAGCTATACGTAAATATATATATTTTTTAACTTTTCGAACACTAAAGATAAAAGTATTGCGACCGCAAAAGAAAATAGAACCTGAAATGTTGATGGATGTAGACGTCTTAAGACCCCCCCAAACCCTAAAGAGTGGTCTTTGCAATGACGTCTGTCTGTGTGTCTGTTTAAACTTAAAATTAAGAATAGTTTAAGAAGGGGCTAAAAGAAATAAAATCGATTTTCTCAAAATCGACTCTAACGATTTTGATTAAAATTCGTATCTAGGTGTTGATTAAGATTATAAATAAACTGGATATTTCATTTTTACCTTAAAAATGAGTTTTAGGGTACTTTACAGAAGCAGAAACTTCCGTATCTCCGCAACTATTAGAGATACTAAATAACTTATCATTGCAAAATTGTAGTACTATTAAAAATAAAAAACTTTTATATGAAATATATTTTTATAAATTCAACAGTTTCTGAGATATTGGCAAATATAATAATACAATTTTGTAAGCTTTAGTTGTAAAGCGATACTACTTAAGTTTTAACGCAATAATTCTCCAATGCCATAGAGTAATTAAATATAAGTAAGTCTCTAAAACTTTATGTTGTTTTTTCTTAAACCTCTTAGGAGTAATGTTTGTACAACAATGATCTATATCCACTTTAGACTCAATAGTCAATATTTACATTTTTTATTGGTCAAAATTTATAAATAAGGAATTTAATAGCAATGCGATGGCATGAAGATTTGCAACACCTAGAAAAATGTAGATAATTTTAACCGGAAGTTGAAATTTTAATACGAAGTGTTGACCCTTGTTAACCCAATATTGATCTTGTTTTATCGGTCCAAACATACAAATGAGGACATTAATTCTTTAAAAACTAAATTATAAAATTTAAAACCGGGATTAAAAAAAGTTTTACATAAGTATAGTGCAATTTATGCTTGGGTTTTCTAGTGTATATTATATCGTTTCACATATATTACGAGTTTTGAGTAAATATTTCCATTTTCAAACACGAGAGTGAGAAAGTCCGTGCGAAGTTCCGTACCATTTTTTTTTTAATTGTTGAAAATAGTATAATTGGAGCTTCTCCTTTTACATTGATAAATTCATGGAAAGTAGAGTAGTTGCTGTGTCTATTTTAGAACTAATCTATTTTGCAAATTGTTGGCAGATGTTTTATACATGCATATTAAGTACAGATTAAATGCCCCTAGTTTAAAAAGTGTAATTTATGTAAGCTATATAATGTTCTTGACATTTTTGAAAGAGATACAAATTAATATATAGAAAATAGTGAAAAAACATAAATTTAATAATTATTTAAGAAGTCAATATTGAGATCATCCTTAAAATTTAGCAATCACTGGCAGTGGCGCCCCCCAAAATTTACTTTGATATGGGCATACGATTAAGGCTTTAGTCAAGATGAAATGATTGTTGTAAAGGGGGGTGTTAGGGGACATATAGCCTACCCGCAAAAAGTAAATTAAATGGACGTAGAAGTTATTTGGAGTTTTTTTTATGAGAGCTTAGGGCAGAAATTAATGTGAGTGGTTTAACATACTCTGTTTTGTATTATTACAGTACTTTTTTTTTACAAATGGAGATTTTTCAGAAAACTCTAAATATGTCTAAAAGGATATTTATTATTATAATGTAGTCTTAGACCGTAGCTTATACTTTCGATACATCTTCAATTCTCTATATTTTATTTCTAGTTTGTGTAATTTGAATTATTACTGAACTTATTTGCAGTTTTGTGGAGCAAATGCCCCTCTTACCCCCTCTGGGTGAACCACTGATATAATACATACTTGACACGAAAGTAGAATAATTGTAGAATAATATACAATAAATTGTGAGCTGGCTAAACTATACACGAAAATAGTGTGTTGTACCTCTAAACTACCATTGATCCAGGAGTACCAACTACATTGCATTACGATCCACTTGAATAATTTAGTATACCTCCGCTGTCTGGTGTAATTTTTATAAAGGTGTTTGTTTATAAATAGATACACTTGAAAAAAAAAAAGAAGGAAAAGTTTGCTTTATTTTGATTGAATTTAAATGAATGAATAACAATCCTGAAACAACAAAAAATTGAATTTCAGCCTCTACTTCACTCTAGTATTTGAGGAGTGATATATTTCTTAATTTCATGATGATAATGTTTTCACTTTATTATGGAAACCTTTCATTGACGAATCAAGCACACGATGATTGCCCCTGCTCGGTTAGGCAACATGAAACAAGGTCCGACACCTTAGCTCAGTCGGTAGCGTGTCTCTCTACTGAGCTATATGACCCGGGTTCACTTCTTGGCATGACCGAAAAATGTTTCATTGGTGAAATGTGGGTCTACCCTATCACAGCGAAGAATTAACGGCCGGGGGGCTGGATGTCGTGTCTGTTCTATTATTTAAGCTAGTTTATAGGTCTTGTGCTGATATAACCGGGCCCGTGGTGTGGTGGTCAGTGCACCTGGCTACTAACCTAGGAGTCCCGGGTTTGATTCCCAACTGGCATATTGGGCATTCTACCTTTAAGAGAAATGATCCCAGCGGTCACCAAGATTTGGTTATTTAGACTTAAGTTAGGTTAAGACTAACACCGACTCCACAACTTCATATTCTTTATCATCACATCATCCAATCCGATGTGTAGAGACAACCTTTTATGGTGTATCCTTAGTAACGTTCTCTGTGCCATCAGAACAGCTTATAGTTTACTCATAAGGCGACTTAAGCTAAATGTAATGTGCCTCCCGGTCATATATGCCATACAAAAAATAATAATAAAAATAAGTAAAGTCGGTGCATAAAGTACACGTTAAATAACTCAAATAAATATTATAATATTTAGAACCGCGTCTTACTACCCGTTCGGGTTATACGCTTTAAGTACTAATTACGCTAATGGATTAGGAATTGGGAAGTTTTAATTAGAGGAAGTGAACCCGCATTTGCATGGAGGTAGAGTGGAAAACCATTTAGGAAAAACCCCCTCTAGTTCACCCGACCGAGATTCGAACCTCGATCTCCCCGTCCTCGGCAGTCGAGCTAAACACGACAAGCGCGTTAGCCAACTACGCCACCGAGGCGGGTCTCAAATAAATGCTAAATGAAAACATGAAACAATGTAAGTCAAATTATTATGTTGTGGAGAGGAGGAGGGGGAAAGTAACGGGGTGGGAGGGGGATCAATGTGGAGAAGAAAGAGAGAAGTTTTCTCTTTAGAATCAACTTTATTTCTTTTCTTATCCATTCAGCACAGATAGATAGTTAACAAGTAAAACTAGTATATTGTTTAAAAAAAACTTGTGGTAAACAATTCAAAAACGTTTCTGATATAGCCGATCAGATTATTAGGTTCTAATTCATTTCTTTTCAAACATAGATACAACAAATTAGGTTCATATAAATATTTAAATATGTATAGTCTTCCCCGTGACGTATTTAAAAGTGTCGAGAACATAAAAAATTTGTGGTTTTGTTCATTGTAACAATGTCAGAAAGCAATTTCTTAATATTGATCCGAATTTTTTTTTTTTTGGGGGGGGGGGG